>MU551628.1:628410-687982 GCA_024362625.1 Silurus asotus
CTATGTGTTATATATATTGTGTGTGTGTGTGTGTGTGTGTGTGTGTGTGTGTGTGTGTGTGTGTGTGTGTGTATAAATATATATACATATATAAATTAATCCAGGAAGTATCTAGCAGCTAGTGCTATGGATTCTTTAGCATTTTCTAAGCAAAATTGTTTTAATTTTTTTATTTTTTATTAATATACCCCTGGCATTGTTGTCTATATTAAGTTTAATAATAAAAAAAAAAACGCACTCCAAGTGCGAGGGAGAGACTAAACACACTTGCGGTCTGACACTTAATAAACTTTTGAGGGAACTTAGATTTTAACCATGTTTCACACATAAAAAGGAACTAAAAGCCCTGTACCAAATTTTTTTTTGATATTATTATTATTATTATTTTAATTTAATTATTATTAATTATTTATTAATGTTATATATATATATTGTGTGTGAGTATGTGTGTATATATGTTTGTGTGTGTGTTGAATGTCAATTTCTGTTTGACCATCTTTATTAAAAAATAGAAATAAATAAATATAAAAGCGTTTTTTAAACGTTAACACATTTAAAACATCCTTTCTTTACTCAGATATATCTAAAAAAAAATTCACAGAGTAATATAATTTTTAAACACTTAACATGATGCACACATCTGCCAATTAACCCTCTGGCTTCGGAAACATTTCGTTTTGTGACATCGTTTTTTCCTCATAACGCCAAAACACACTTTTTGGATTGTACAGATAAGAGCAATACATCAGTCAAATCTGTAAACTGTTATTTGTATACACTCATAATAACAACAAATCTCAAGCTGAATCTCAGTGAATATTTGCCTCACAGACATAATAAATATATGTATAGAAATGTTGTCTTCTTTTATAAAAAAACATTTCACATCGAAAACTAATCTTCAGCGATCATGTAATCTGTATGAAAGTTAGAAGAGGGTGTGGGTTGGGGTGTATATATTTATGTACAGGTGCATCTCGGTTAATAAATTAGCATATCATTAAAAAGTTGATATATTTCAGCAAGTTAATACAAAAAGTGAAACTGGTATATTATATAGACTCATCACACACAGACTGATATATATAAAAAAAAAAAATTATTTAGTTTTAATTTTGATTATTTACTTACAGCAAATAAAAACCCCAAATTCAGTATTTCAGAAAATTAGAACATTGTGGAAAATTTCAATATTGGAGACCCGTGGTGTCTCACACTAATCAGCTCATTAAATCCAAACACCTGCAAAGGTTTCCTGAGCCTTTAAATGTTGTCTCAGTCTGGCTTAGGCTACACAATCATGGGGGAAGACTGCTGACTCGACAGTTGTCCAGAAGACAGTTTTTTTTTTATTGAATCACTAAAATAAATCAACTTTTAAATGATATATGATGTGTGTGTGTGTGTCTGTGTGTGTGTGTGTGTGTGTGTGTGTGTGTGTTATATGATGTGTGTGTGTGTGTGTGTGTGTGTGTGTGTGTGTGAATGTGTGTGTGTGTGTGTGTGTATATAATCTTTTTCCATCATATTATTAATGAGGCCATAATCTTTTACTTACTGCCATGCAGCTTAGATAAGAAGAGCTATAATAACCTTTGCTCATTGTGTATTGACAATCTACCTTCAGTAGAGTTCAGCCTTCATGCCCAGTTATGCAGAATAAACAGCATGAGTTTTAGAGAAGGCTGAGGCTCAAAGGGCAGAGCTTCCAGCAGTCAGTCAGCATTACTGATAATGGGTTACAAATTAGACACCATACACAAGATATAATGAAAATGCATATGTGCTGACACCATACTTTATTGTGTACAATTCAGATGCAGATGAGTTTGCACAAAGCAGTTATATCGAACATGTTTTTGATGACATTTCCTTCCTGTATCTATTTTATTGCAGCTAAAGACTCCAGCGAGCCTGTTAATATTGTCTACGTGCCATCTCATCTTTATCACATGCTCTTTGAGCTCTTTAAGGTGGTGTAAGGTTCTTCTTTTTAATATTTAATATTATTAGTATTTGAGAAAAGTGATGGACGAGGTCAGACAGGAGTCTTCATGCACTATGAAATCTGCGGATGATATTGTGATTTGTGGTGAGAGTAGGGAGCAGGTGGAGGAGATCCTGGAGTGGTGGAGGTATATGTTGGAGAGAAGGTGAATGAAAATCAGTAGGAGTAAGACAGAGTACATGTGTGTGAATGAGAGGGAGGGCAGTGGAGGGGTGCGGTTGCAGGGAGAAGAGGTGGAGAAGGTGGAGGAGTTCAGGTACCTGGGGTCAACAGTGCAAAGTAATGGAGAGTGTGTTAGAGAAGTGAAGAAAAGAGTGCAGGCAGGTGGAGTGGATGGAGAAGAGTAACAGGAGTGATTTGTGATAGAAGAGTATCTGTGAGAGTGAAAGGGAAAGTTTATAGGACTGTGGTGAGACCTGAGATGTTGTATGGATTAGAGACAGTGGCATTGAGTAAAAGACAGGAGGTGGAGATGGAGGTAGCAGAGCTGAAGATGTTGACAGGATTAGAAATGAGTTTATTAGAGGGACCACACATGTAGGACGTTTTAGGGACAAAGTAAAAGAAGCACGATTAAGATGGACATGTGCAGAGGAGGGACATGGGGTATATCGGTAGAAGAATGCTGAGGATGGAGCCACCAGGAAGGAGAAATATAGGAAGACCAAGGAGGAGGTTTATGGATGTGGTGAGGGAAGACATGCAGGTAGTTGGTTTGAATCCCCTGTGGTGACCTCTAATGGGAGAAGCCAAAAGCAGAAGAAGAGGCAGATGTCGTAATATTAAAATCCCAGCGGGAACTTTATCACAAAAGAATATATCAGTGGAAGAGCTGACTTAATGCAAACAGCATTGATATATTTTGTCTGCACAAATAAGAATGCAAGATATTCTCTCCATATAGGATAATATTATTTATGTTTGTTCTGACCAATATTTTTGCAGAAGTGTCTCATGTATTGCCTGTGGAAATAGATAAAAAAAAAGATCTAATGCAGAACCTACTACTCTTCACCTAATAGCATTGAATTGTTTCAACGTTTTGTATTAAACCTCAGCAATGTTTAAGCATGTTCAATTTCCACAATCTGTATCTGCTTTAACAGAACGCAATGAGAGCGACTGTAGAAACCCACGAGAACAGCTCGCATCTCCCACCCATTAAGGTTCGGGTGTCTCTCGGACATGAAGACCTGACCATAAAAGTACGTTTCCCTATCACCGTTTTACTTCTTGTGATTGATCAGATGATGTAACAAACATGATTGTTATAATTACAGATGTCGGACAGAGGTGGAGGCGTGCCTTTGAGGAAGATTGAACGTCTTTTTAGCTACATGTATTCTACGGCTCCGAGCCCTGTGATTGACAATGCTCGAAACGCACCACTGGTGAGATGAAGCTGCTTTGTTTCATCGCGTTTAAATAATGTAGAATTAATTTGCTTAGATTTTACATAAGAAAAACTGATCACATTGATGATCTGAGAAAGCATTTCATTACAAATGATTTTTATTTCCCTAACCAGTTTTAACAGTCATAGTTGATGATTTATGAAGTGTATAACCACCAGATTCATGGTTTTCTAGCGCTGAGTGTAAACTGTGTAAACTCTGTGGTAATCTACAGTGACAAGGTTGTAATTTGGCAGAGTTACTGTCAACTGAGTCAGTCATTTACACTGGGTACAATGTCTGGGTGTGTGCAGGCTGGCTTTGGTTATGGCCTTCCTATCTCACGCCTCTACGCCAGGTACTTCCAGGGAGACCTCCAGCTCTACTCAATGGAGGGATATGGCACATCAGCTGTCATTTACCTAAAGGTACATCACAATTACATACATTCTAAAATTTGAACAATGCTTCTAGTACCATTGTGCTCATTTAAATAAATAGGTCTATTTTTGGTGCATGTTGAACCCTTACCTTGAGTACGTTTATATTGGAACAGCAGTTGTATTTTCTACGTTTATAAACTGCTGAATAGAACAGACATTTTTTATAGGTGGAGAACAAAGGTCAAAGATGTTCCCTGGAAAGGATATTTTTAGAATATCGGGAATGTATTAAGTGGCAGGCCGGAGGTTTGTTTAGTCTCTGCCTTGCACTGTTGTGTAATGTCACTGTGTGGTTTTTTTTTTTTTTGAATTATTATTATCGTTGAACTTGAAAACATACACAACAATGCAAGGGGTAAAAAAAAAAAAGAAACTAGAGTTGGCGCAGAGTTTTGCTCAATTGCTGCCACTTCCTGTCATCGCCAGTGCATACGTTATGGATTCTTTAGTGTTTTGGTTCAAGAATTTCTCTTAAATCTTGACAATTTTGCATATTAAGGGAGTGAATGAGTGAAGGATGGAAGGAATGAGGTTTGTTTAGTCTCTGCCTTGCACTGTTGTGTAATGTCACTGTGTTGTTTTTTTTATTATTATTATTGTTGAACTTGAAAACATAGACAACAATGCAAGGGGTAAAAACAAAAGAAATTAGAGTTGGCGCAGAGTTTTGCTCAATTGCTGCCACTTCCTGTCATCGCCAGTGCATACGTTATGGATTCTTTAGTGTTTTGGTTCAAGAATTTCTCTTAAATCTTGACAATTTTGCATATTAAGGGAGTGAATGAGTGAAGGATGGAAGGAATGAAGACATTTGTTAAAGTGTCCTGAAATATGTAGAACAGTTAAGTAGATCATATCTTTAGAAAACTAAACATTAAATGTAAATATCACACGCACACATATTACTTACATTAATTACATTTTATTTAATCAATTTAATTTGTGCCAATTGGATCGATTATTTAATCAATATAATAAGGGTATTGCATTAATTTAATTTTTATTTGTATGTATTTTGTTAAATAAATACATATACAAAATACAATACAAATTGTCTTCAAAATTGTTTTGAAAATGTAAACTGTTGATGCTCACATATGTTCAAAATAAACTGCATTAATAAAAAATGACAAGTAATTTTATGGTTTGCATTTTTTGCACTAAATGTACCGAGCTGTAACTGAACCGTAACTTAAAAACCGAGGTACATACCAAACCATGAATTGTGTAGAATTGTATAGAATGTTGTACCAGTGTGATTATGACTGTCATGGAAAAAAAAGGAAAGTGATCGTTTTGTTTTCTGCGCTTCTTTCTCCCTGTCCTTGCCTACACGTCTTCCAGGCATTATCTTCCGAGTCTGTGGAGAGACTACCGGTTTTCAACAAGTCAACCTTAAGACATTACCTGACGAGCAATGAAGCAGATGACTGGAGCATCCCGAGCAGTGAACCCAAGAAGCTGGGAAAGTATGATTACAGTGTTCCAGAACAGAGAGCAGGGTGAAATAATGGATTATAATAGGATAGAAACTGAGGGACGAGCAACCATGCCTTAGACTATCATTTTCATTTATTTTCATATCGGTCTCTGAAATTTTGGCTTCAGATTAGGGTGTGACCATGAGCGTGGGCATTTGTTTTGAACTTCACCATATGTATTGCTTTATTCTTGTATTTTCAGTATATAAGCTAATTTCCTTTCAAATTCAGTGTAATGAACAAAATAAAAACAGCATAAGGATTTTATTTCTTATGTTCCCCTCCCTGAATGTGGGATATATATATATATTGGTGTAAGACAATAGTCAGAATTATGACTAACAAAAAAAAGTTCAAATTAAGTTTTAGGTGGGTCCAAGTTTATCTTGTGTCCAACTCAAATCCCCCAATAGAACTGACAAGAACAAAAGGAATAAAATGTTGATATTCGGATATTTTAGACTCTCTAGACCCAGAGGGATTTCCCTGTAAATTTTTTTAAATGACATAAAAACCAAACAGTAAAAATAGTTTTAATGTTAAAAATCTATTTATGGAGTGTTTAAGTGTACTTGAGTCGGTTTCCCAAAATTTTTTATGTAAATTGATTAAATCAGTGATTAAATATTGATTATTAGATTAAATATGTATTACCTCTAATAATTAAAGTGCTTTTATCTGAACAGTGAGATGCAGCCAGTAGGAACTACTGGAACATGTGGCAAATTAAAAGAATATTTTTCAATGAGCTCCCAAGATGATAAAAATTTGAATATATATGGCCAAATACAGTCAAATAAATTATGCAAGCATAGCATACTGTAAGAAAAAAATGCATGTGATTTTATTATTTAATAAGAAATGGAAGCAGTGTGTGCAGTGGTTGTAAGAATTGACAGAAGGTACACAAGATTTTAGATTCTGTTCAACACTCCATTCTGGCTGTGTTCACATTACAAGGTTTAATGTGTAGAAACGTTATTTTTTTTGTGTGTGTGTGATTTTGGTGGGCAGATCTTATTGTTTTGGCTTATCCTTCTGAGCAGCAAGCATGCAGGCAAAATCCAACCTCGAATTCGGCACTGTTTGATCATTCAAACATACAATCCCACCAGTCCTAGCTCATTTTCTTGGTCTACAGTTCTCATTTAAACTTTGATTATGATATTCACCAGCTTTCAGTTTCAGCTTACCAGCAAGTATTATTCAGTATATGCATTGTTACTATAGCAACCATATTAAATATGCAAGCAAAAGCAACTACGGTCCAAAGACACAAATCCATTTTCTGGTACTTCGTCTCGGAAAAATAAGGACATCTTGAGCATGTGTAGCTAGCTACTAATGTTACTAATGTGTGCACAATCAATAACGAGAAATGATCTTTAAGATCCAGTATGTTCAGGTTTGCTCATAAAAATGTTGTAACATCAAGGTCAAGGTGGACGACCCCTAGTCGAATGATCGCTCCATTGCATTTGTGCATATCTGAGGTTAAATGAACTGTAGCGTACTTTGTCCTTCTATGTGAATACAAACATTCTTTCAAGATTTCTGATATACATTCATACAATTTTAAGTGTTTTTTTTTTTGTTTGTTTTGTTTGTATAACAACATTAGTGCACATTGCACTGCTTCCTTCTCTTTTCTGGACTTTGGTCATGCATCACTTTCCTTCTGCAAACCTCCAAAGAAAATAGTATTATTTTTTATTTTTATTAAATTCATTTAATTATTCATCCAGCCTGTTCATGCTGATAACTGATATACATTATGTAGAGAAAAAAAAAACTTAGACAGGGAGATCCGGTCTGAGCCGATCTGGGAAAATAGGAAATTAAGCAATAAAACTTGTAATATGAACGTAGCCTTGCTGTGAATGTGAATATTATGTAAGAAGTTCCATGAGTAGTGTACAATGTCGTTGTAGGTCTAATGATTGCTGTATATGTCTGCAATGCAAAAAGAATAATAATAATTAAAACAACCCGGAAAAACAGTATATGGACGTAATGCTTTGACCACGCTGAAAAAAAACAAGTTCCTTTATTTTTCTAACATCCGAATGGTGATCAAATGAGCAGTCTTAAACAAGTCAGAGAGCAGAAACATGCAGTATAAGGGCCTGGTTTAATATGTTCAATATTTATATTGCTGCAGTAGAAACATGCAATAATATACAGTATGTTGTCTTTCAAATGTCGTGGCTGATGTGGTCACTGTGGCCAAATTCTGTGTATACCTTAAACCTGATTTCTTTCCCTAATCTCAGTTTGTATTTTCTTTTTACCAAATTTGTGGATTTTAACACCGTAACACTGAAGTAACAAGATTGTATTCACTTCTATATGTTTTTTTAATCATCACAAGCATTTGTTTTGTTTAATCGCATGATCTCAGGATTAAGAAAAATATGCCATGCTTTTTTCGTGTTGGAATTCTAAAAGCCGTGTGTGTGTGTGTGTATGCATCCTAAACAGGATTCTACTATAATACTGTCCAAAAACTGTGGGATGACTTTTTTGTTTGTTTGTTTTCAAGCCAGTGTAAATGCTGAAACCCGGCGACGATATTAACAGGAAGATTGTTTGCTTTGTATCCACGTGCCAATGCTCATCTTATTTTGTCGTGCTGCACGTTTTTCCTTTTTGTACGATGTGGATGCCGTCAGCATCTAACGTTAATTTCTTTTTTTTTTTTTTTTTTTTTTTCGTGCACTACAGCGTGTTGTTACTTTTACCTCACCATCTTTATTTATAGTCCTGTGGACGTGACACAGGCCAGGAACCGTAACTGTCGAGGCAAATCATCAGTGTGATTTACTTCCTGTTTTGTAAACCACTTAACTGTTTTGCACATGCCGTGCTTTTTGACGGTAGCGTTTCTTTTTCCACTGAATTTATTGAAATCATACAATAAAAGAAGAGAATACTGTTGGGATTTCTTGTGTGTTTCATGGCATGTGTATGCATTTAACTGGTATGGGTTAACTGAAGCAGATAAAGTCAATGGATGAAGTTGTTAATGATGTAATCATAAAAAATAGTTCATTTTTGGGCTTTTACCCTGGTGTTACCTCCTGCAGGATCTTGTTTTATACTTTGAACGCACAGCTGGTAAAGCCTGAGGAAGCCTGTTGTTGCACTGGATGCTGCTGGTGAAAGCTAAAGGACGACAAACACAAATAAAACGCAATGTGAATAGGAATAATCAGCATTATTTTGATTGAATGGCCACTACATGCACCCACTGTTTAAAAAGCCTAACACTTCCCATAGTTCCAGCATGACGCACACTAGCATTTCAATGTCATAACTCCAATAACAACTGCTCTGTGGTGATCTTACACGGGTCTCTTTTAGATGTACAGGGCAAAAGGGCATTGAAATGTTGTGGACAGCAGCAGATGGGTTTCAGTCAGTAATAGTATACGTGCACATAGTGTTCGACTTTCCCTTCAACTTTTCCTGATTTCTTTGATATGTTTGCAATTGAAATGGATATAATTTCGGATTATGTGTCTGAACAGAAGTAATAATAATACCGAAGTGATGAGGGTTGTTTATATCTTATTCTCAATAGAATTAAATTATATTATAATTGTAACTATTTAAAAAAAGTTTGCAGACAACTGACCATAAGACCATCGTATGTGAACACATTTCACATTTAGTCCCCATCTGCTGTTCTAATAAGTGCTACTCTTCTGGGAAGATGTTCCACTAGATTTTAGAGTGTGCTTTTGGAAATTTAGTAAAGTCAGATACTGATGTAAGTGAGGTGAGGAGGCCTGGGGTTAAGGCTTAAGGCTTGTTCCTCATCTAAACATGCTTCCCAGTCTGATCTCTTCCATGGTTCAGTGGGTTAAGCAGTCCAATTTATTCCAAAGGTGTTCAATAGAGTTGAGGACAGAGCTCTATAGCAGATCTTCCACACCAACCAGTGTAAACCATACATTTTTGCAGGAACAGTTTTGGGTCTGTTAGTTCATGTAAATATTGTGAGTCACATATAGCTGAAAAAGTCAGGTGTCCAGATACTTTTGGTCATATATTATAAATGCAGCATAGTACAATTTTTTTTTTTTTATATAAGGAAAAAATAAAATGAATGTTCCCATAGCATCAAAAAAATTCCCCCCATCATAATAATGTTATAAGATATAATGTTCGTGGTGAACTGAGGGAAAAAATTTAATTCTGCCACATTCAAGGAGGTCCTATAAAATTTTGTGACTCCCAATTGTGTTTGTGGGGAAAAAAACACTGGTGGAAACCAATACTTTTGTTAATATGGTGTATTTTGCAGTAATAAGTATTCAGCACTGGTATAATCCCAGGTTCTGCTCATTTATATATTTTTAACTGTGGTTAAAATGAACCCTGGGTAAACTTTTTTTTTTTTGTACAAAATACACAGAGAAACCATTCGAGAGGGGTCAAACAGCATACAAAATGTTGTCTTTTCTAGAACTTTGTTCTGGACTTTTGACGCTTTTTAGCTTGCTTTCTAAAAAAAAATCCCAATGGGTTCTCGGAACGAGTGTATTTAGGTCACAGTAAATGATGTGACATCGGATGGCAGCTGGCAGCTTTTTCCTTTGGTGTATTTGTTAATAATTTAGCAAAATCTATTGATTTGCCTCCATGCTATTTAATAATACAAATTAGACCTATTTCCAGGATGCAACACTTCCAAATGTGTAAAGCTTAAAGAGGAAATCAGCTTTATTAAAATCCTGCTATTTTTTACCTTCTGTTATTATTAGTGTTCATTTTGTTCCAAACTTTTTGCTTCGTCATCCTTTCACATATCCTTCCCACTCACAGCTGTTTCAAAAGCACAGCTAGCATTCTGTCATATGGAGTTAAGGAGTGTAGTCTTGGAATTCAGCCACATTCCTTGGACATTGTGTTCTGTCAGGCTTCTTTTGTTTCTTCAGTTCTCCTCCAGTAGCTAACACTCACATGGCCACACGACAATCTTATTTAACTCCGATTCTGTAATCACTCCCTGACCTTTCACATAGCAACACCAAGCTGCTGTTTTCCAAAACGCCATCGTCTCTGACTAAACCTTTATCCAGTGGCAACAACATAGCTGAGTATTTATATATCTTTTATGCTATTCAGTCTTTGTTCTGTTGCAGTGGTCTGTATCTTTGGGATGACGGTGGGTTATGAGCTGCTTTTTCTGCTCTGAATTGGAAAAAGTGCCCTGAGGAAAGTCATTACTTACAGATGACACTGTGTTGGCGAATATAGATTCTCTCCTAAGATCGCACGCAAACACACTCAGGCCTCTGACCTCTGAGCAGTGAGAGTCAGCAGCAGGAGGTGACACAAGTTTACACTCACAACAGGATCGGCTCAGAGTAAATGGTTGATCGGAATCCTTGAGCTTGCTGAGGTCAGTGACAGTCTGAGCAGTGTTTACTAATGGGAACTAGTGGATATAAATAAACTAAGCTGTATTACATTGTGTTTATTCAGGAATGAATGCACATCATCACTCCCCTGATTATTCCTAAACTTCTGGGTTGGTAATGCTTTAAAAGTCACTTGCCATTCATGTACCAGCTATAAAGCTTTGCTGGCAGCATGCCTTATGTTTATTTTTTTATTTTAAAGTAATCTCTCAGATATGATTTACTTTCTGAAATCTGTCCTGTAATCCTTTGTCTTATACCTGTTTTATTTAAATCTGATAAATGTACAATGTGAGTTTGGAGACTTAGATAAATGGCATATTTATCACTGATACTCTGCAAATGTATTAAACATAAAATAAAACAAATATGGTACATTTTAGGAAATTATTTAAGGTTATTATTATTCATTATTGACTGTGCTTCTGTTTGATTAATCAGTTCCAGACTGTTAGTAATCATAAACCTGGATTTGTCTTTGTCCTGGATTAACCCTAACCATTTTATACACACACACACACACACACACAGGTGGCAAAAGTACACACATCCTTTACTTAAGTAGAAGTACAGATACTCATGTTTTAAAATACTCTGGTAAAAGTTGAAGTACTGATTATATTTTTTTACTCAAGTAAAAGTAAAGAAGTCTTGGCTCTCACATGTACTTAAGTAAAAAGTAGTTATTACTTCTACCTGTTTTAGCTGTTAACTGGACCTCACATCATACTAGATAGATGGATGGATGGATGTGATAGCCTAGTGGGTTAATGTCAGTATCCCCACGAGGATGAGTTTGAGAGTTTGATTCCTGGTTGTTGTGTTGGTAAATTAAACTTCTGGACCTTGTCCACTCTGAAAACCTTTCAATTCTGTCCTTTCTGTGTTGGATTGATTTCTTGATTTCCTGGTCTTTAATGAAAGATAACTCCACCAAAAAAAAGCACTTCTGTGGTAGCTCAGTGGGTTAAGGCGTGTGCCTGAACATGGTCCTTAATATAGTCCATGCTGGTGATAAGTTTTCAAAGCCAGTCCTACATGCCTTCTCTCTTACTGCACTGGCATGAAACAAAGTATGAACCCCTCCAAAAAGCACACATGCTTTTCAGCAGTAGTCGCTCAGTGGTTTAAAGCTTGTGCCTCATCTAAACATGCTTCCCAGTCTGATCTCTTCCATGGTTCAGTGGGTTAAGGCTGGTGCCTCGCTGATGGTGAGGATCAGGGTTTGAATCCTGCTAGTTGTGATGTAGGTTATGTTCTTGCTTCCTTAATCTTTCTTTAGCTTTATATTCTTGTGTTGATGGTTTAAAGGTAGATAGACCTGCTCTAAACAAACTTCCTGTCCTGTCTTCCCTGATGGTTTAGTGGGTTAAATCAGGTTTCTTGCTTTTGGTGGGGTTCAGGGTTCGAATCCTGCTTTCTGTCTGCCAGTCAAGATCAGGATTCACTTCCTAAATCTTTCTTTAGCAACATATTTTTGTTTTTAATGGGTTGAAAAGAAAGATAGACCTGCTCTAAACAAGCTTCCTAACCTGTCCTTACCAATGGTTCAATGGGTTAAGGTTGTTATCTCGCTGGTGGTGAGGATCAGGGTTCAAATCCTGCTTTCTTCCTGTTATTTACAATGTGGGTTCAACTTGTGCTACTTACATCTGTATTTGCTTCCTACATCTTTCTTTAGCGTTAAATTTTTGTGTTGATGGTTTGAAAAGAATGATAGACCTGCTCTAATCAAGCTTCCCATCCTGTTTTTTCTGATGGCTTAGTGGGTTAAGGCTGGTACTTTGCTAATGTTGGTGATCAGGGTTCAAACCTGGCTTTCTGTCTGCTAGTCAAGAGGTAGGTTTAATTCCTGATACCTACATCTTCATATTCTTGTTTTGATGGGTTAAAAAGAAAGATAGACCTGCACTAAACAAGCTTCCCCGCTTGTCCTTCCTGATAGTTCAGTGGGTTAATGCTGGTGCCTCGCTAATGGTGTGAATCAGGGTTTGAATCCTGCTAGTCACGTCATGGGTTTGCTTCCTATGTCTGTCTTTAGCATTATATTCTTGTTGTGATGGTTTAAAAGAACAGATAGACCTGCTCTAAACAATCATCACAGCTGGTCCTTCCCGATGGTTCAGTGGGTTAAGACGTGTTTCGCTCTTGTTGGGGTTCAGGGTTCGAATCCTGCTTTCTGTGTTTCTGTCTGGTTTGAATTTCTTGTTTTGAAGCCTGAAATAAAGGATAAACCCCCCAAAAAAAGAAAGTGTGTTGTGGGACTTGATGGCTTTGTGGTAAAAGCCTTACCTCTGAGCTCAGAGATTGCTGGTTCGAATCTGGCTTGTCCCCAAACTGGGTAAGTTGTGTGGAAAGTAGTGCCTGGTGAGCAATGAGGTAGTCAACTATAAATAAAGGCTGTGAAGACCTGCTGCTTCACAGCCTCAGAAAAAGTGAGGGTGATAGGTTTTTGGCAGAATTTTTCCCTATATGCAAAACTAAGTCGATACTTTTTTGAACGTTTTTGCTTCATAACCCCTTGTTTTCAGCTTCTCAGACGCTGGGGGGGCAGATGCCCGGATATACCCCCCTGCTTCAGGATACGCCCTCCGAAACCACATCCAACCTTCCACGCAGCCATTTCTGACACCTTCCTTACTACGGCCACCGGTACCTTCCACATTCTTAACTTGGAGCCCTGGCCGGGGTTTGAACCGGCAACCTCTCAACCCAGAGGCAAAGCTCTTCCAATTGAGCCACAGGATCTCCTGCAAGAACCTGATTTTTAGGACCTTTTTTAGGACCTTTTTTGGTTCTTTTTAAAAACTTTTTAAACATTTTAAAGGAAAGCTAAGGGGTAGGAATCGAACAGGGTGAGTCAGATAGCAGAGACCGCATCACTGACCGTTACACCAACACAGGAGAGGCAAACAAGCCCTTGCTTATTGGACTCTTGGCTTTTCTATAGTTAGGAGGCCAGTGTTTCCTCTTAGATCATGATGGTAGAAGGTCAAAACATCTCCTTCCTGTACATTCTCTCAGTAACTCGAAGTCTATGAGAAGTGACTCAGGTACAAGAACCACATCTCCAACACCTGCACCACTGTGTACCATGATTTGCCAGCAACCAATTTTAATGATCTTTCATTGTTCTGTTTTTAAAAACTTCTTAATGTTTAATATGAAACTAGAGGTAAGAATCAAACCAGGAAAGTCTTTCATCATAGATCACTAATGGCATTACTTCAAAACTCTAAACTCTGTTAGACATGTAAAGAAGCAGGAAAGACAGAGACAAAGACTAAAAGACACAGACACAGCTTTAGAAAGAATAAGAAACAAATAGAGAGACAGCAAGAGAGAGACATATACAGTGAGACAGAGACATTTACTAAAAGAGACACAGAGACAATTAGATAAAGAAAATAGAGAGACAAAGATAGAGAGATATAGCCACTTCCTGTTGGAAGTGTTTATCCCGAGCGACTCTTAATGATCTCATTTACTAAATGAGCAGTAGTGAGTTAAGGGTTTGCTCAGGTGCCAACAACTGGCAGCTTGGAGGTGTTAAACATGTATCATATGTACAGCATGTGATTAAATATAAAGGCTATATCAGTGCAGAGACGTGTGGACATCATTTAGAGCCTTTGCTATGTTTCCACACGGACAGTTAATGAGGTGATACCGGAGGATTAATTGTGAGAATCATGGTGGATTTTGGTGTTTGATTTGAGATTTAGAAATAAAACAAAAGTTTACTGATAAAAAATATTTTTATCTGAAGTTAATTTATTTATTTTATATCTAAGTTTTATATCTTTATTTTATATCGTGTCGTTTAAAATAATTTTAATTTTGACAGCCATATATATATATATATATAAATACAAAACTAATTAAAAATGTTGTTACCCAATGAATGTGTCCAAGCTAAAGATCCACATATAAATCACAAGCAGAGAAAAGATGATGATCAGGAATGTGTGTGATCTCAGTCATGTTTACATCACTGACTCCCTCTGTCTCATCCACATAAACCCCAAACTTCTTACTGCTTACTGCCTGCTGTGGTGAGTGAGAGTCAGGACTTTATACACCAGTGGATTGAAAAAGACGCGCAGTAACAGGAAATCAGTTGTTCGGCTAAAATCAGCACGCAGTGAAAATAAAAATAATAATATTTCACCAATCAATGGATTAAAACTTAAGTAACGAGTCTGTTTTGAAAATGTAAGAAGTCGAAAGTATAGATATTTGTGTAAAAATGTAAAGAGTAAAAGTAAAAAGTCAAAAAAAAAATAGTGGAGTAAAATACTGATACCAGAAAAATCTCCTTAAGTACAGTAACAAAGTATTTGTACTTCGTTACTTCCCACCTCTGCACACACACACACACACACACACACATATACGTACATACATACACATATACATACATACATTCTTATAGTGATAGATAGATAGATAGATAGATAGATAGATAGATAGATAGATAGATTCACACCTCAGATATACACATCACACCTAGACTTGCCAATTCTTGGGTATTTCACCTCACCCTGTTATTTGTTAATGTTAATGTAGGTTCTTGGTAAAACGTTTGACTAGCTGTGCAAAGTCTAAGCATTTTCCTAAATGCACTTATATCCCACAAGGAATTCGTGTGGACAGAGTTTGAGATTGGCACATTGGAAATTCACCTTTAGGCCAATGCAGTCTCTAGTATATAATTCCCATTGGTTCGAGCAGTATGTATCGCTTGATCGGTGGAGGCAGTCGGAGCTGTTTAATACCCATATGACAGCGGCAAGACATCGCCGTGCGGATGGCACATCTGGACAGGTGTTGCAGAGAGCGTGGACTGGTGCAGGCAGCAAACAACGAGTCATAAAACATCCTGTGGCTCTTAATGTAAGAAGGAGAAAAATGTAAAGTTCATAACTGATCATGAGTATACTGTACATGTGCATGTATATTGTTCAAATATTAGAGACAGTGGCATTGAGTAGAGAACAGGAGGTGGAGCTGGAGGTAGCAGAGCGGAAGATGCTGAGGTTTTCATTGGGAGTGACGAAGATGGACAGGATTAAAAGTGAGTTTATTAGAGGGACAGCGCATGTAGGACGTTTTGGAGACAAGGTGAGGGAGGTGTGATTGAGTAATTTGTGCAGAGGAGGGACATGGGGTATATCGGTAGGAAAATGCTGAGGATGGAGCTACCAGGAAGGAGGAAAAAAGGAAGACCAAGGAGGGAGTTTATGGATGTGGTGAAGGAAGACATGCAGGTAGTTGGGTTGAAAGAGGCAGATGTAGGGTTTGGAGACGGATGATCCGCTGTGGCGACCCCTAACAGGAGAAGCCGAAAGAAGAAGAAGAAGATAATGTTTAAATATTAGTGCAAACCTGCTTTAAAATTGTTATTTATAATTCATTTGGATGGTTAAATGATTCAGCTTCCAAAGATTACAAGAAAACCTTTATAAATGGCAAATCCTCTGTTGAGAAAAAAACCAAAATGCTTAAAAGTGATAGATGGGGACGATGACTTCTTTTGTTGGGGGGACGCCACATCAGATCATCTGTCTCCAAATCATTTTTTCCTCCACATCTGCCTCTTTCAAACCAACTACATGCATGTCTTCCCTCACCACATCCATAAACCTTCTCCTCTTTTCCTCCTTCCTGTTGGCTCCATCCTCAGCATTCTCCTACCGTTAAACCCCATGTCCCTCCTCTGCACATGTCCAAACCATCTCAATCTCGCCTCCCTCATGTGTCTCAAAAACGTCCCACCTGCACAGTCCCTAATAAATGATATAAATAATGAGTGTCTAATAAACTCATTTCACTCCTAATGAAAATTGCAGCATCTTCAACTCAGCCACCTCCAGCTCCACCTCCTGCAGATACCTTTCTATCACAAATCACTCCTGTCAGTCTTCTCCACCCACTCCACCCTGCCTGCACTCTTTTCTTCACTTCACTAACACACTCTCTACTTTTCACTGTTGACCCCAGGTACCTGAACTTCTTCACCTTCTCCACCTCTTTCAAACATTTAAAGCCTCACTGACACACCTTGTATGTTGTCTCAGGAATAGAATTCTTCCATTTTGTGGTACTTGTGAGATGCTCGTAGGAATTGGCCATCACTTCCACTGTCTTGGGATCATCATGGCAAATCTGCAGCACCTAAGGAACAGAATACACAAAGTCTTAGTCATCCAAATAATAAGGAAGAAAATTTACTGGTAAATAAGCAAAGGTACTGTAACTGTGTAACTCTGTACCTTGTGGAAGTGTTTTGGGTAGACTCTGGCTGCTCCATGGTTAAGCAGGAGCTGGAAGCAGCGATATGGCACACAGTAAGGTCTCATCCGTATCGCATTTAGCACATACTGAAGGGCTCCAGCGCCGTTCATGTCCATGATCGTGGGATCGGCCCCAGCATCGAGCAGAATCTCCATTAGCGCTTCGTCGCAGTTCCATGAGGCTTTGTGCAGCGCTGTTTTTTTGTCTTCTTCCTGGAGGTTGGGTTTGGCCCCATAATCCAAAAGCATGCGGCAAACAAGATGGTGCTGCTCACTGTAAGTCTGCTCACGGGAATCCATCGCCCAGAATGCTGCAGTGATTAAAGGGGTCTCCAAAAGGGCATTGGGAGCATTCACCTTAGCACCGTGCGAAGCGTAAAGGCCAACCAGCCCAGGGATACCGAGGCGTGCGGCTATATGTAATGGAGTATCTTCATCATGGTTCTGGCTAGGCTTATTTATGTCTGCTCCTGTAGTAAAAGGGATGTGATGGGAATCAGCTGTAATGTTTTGCCCATTTTTTATTATATATATATACTTTGCATAAAGGTCACTTTGTACTTCAAATTTCATGAATGTAGGCCATTTGTTGCAAAGTTCATTCATCATGCTTACCACTGTCCAGATATTACCAGGAGCACATGGCCCAAATCAGAAATAGTTCATCTGAAAATTATGAACCTTTCATATAACTACAAAATCCTTAAAAAACAGGCTAGAGGTCGAGGAGAATTGGACTTTGAGAGCTTAAGGCAATTGGCTCTCTAATGCATCAGTAGTGGTACTCCAATCTAAACGATATCAGCACTCAAATGCCAATTTTCCATTAACTGTTCAATTTATATACATTAAACTTGAATCAAGAGTTCTGGATGTTGGGATTTTCAAACCTTTGAGTATTAGCTGTCTGGCACATTCCACTGACTCTTCCTTGATGCAGTAATGCAATGGGGTGTGTCCACTTAGAGAAACGCTGTTGATCTTTGCCCCCCAGTTGAGCAGCAGACTCACACAGTCAGCATGAGATACTTCACAAGCCACATGAAGCGGCGTTTTTCCATTGGGCTTTTTATTCACCGCTGCTCCTCTCTGCAGAAGCACCAAGGCACTCTCCACCGCATTGTTCATCATGCATATGTGAATGCCCATTGCCCAGGAGGACTCCAGCTTATGCTCTGGTAGCCAGTAGCCTGTGGTGAACAATCCAGTGAAAAAGGAAAACACAAAATTGAAGAACACTGTAAGGGGGTTCGGGTGGTAGAACTAATAAACAGAGACATGATATGGAATGGAGTTTTTAAATATTTGACTACTGAGATTTATCAAAATATATATAAAATATCTTTTAGCCCAGTTTAATTACAGCAGAAGTAGGAGAAAATATTTTTTTAAATCAGAGAAAATTAAATTAAATTATTTATTCTTCTGTTTCTGAAGTGAACGTGGAATAACCTAACTAATAATGAATGCACCCTTACATCGATTATATCATAATCAATGTCATATCATGCTGCAGAAAGGATCGTCACATACACTCGTGTCTTCGATCATCTCCGTTTTGCAGTTTCTCATGCTGTAGATATATTTTTTACCGTTAAAATGAGCAACAAATGCTGTGTTTGTGGTGGGATTCATTTTTTAACCTACAGTCACAAATAATTACATAAATTCCACTCTGAAACAGCATCAATAAATGTCAGGTGAACACTTTAATTGATAAATAATATTAGACTATTTACCATCTAGAGATGTACCAGTGCCAATTGGATCCCACTTCATGTGAAGTTTGGACATTGGACCTTTTTGAGTGTTTAAAGGATCTGGCATGGAGAAGCTGGTGTTGGATTTTTGATGATCTCAAATGTTGAGCTATTTTATGAGTTGCTCAGAAGCTCCTGGTTCCACAAACTTAAATATCTGTATAGGACTGTAGAAAGGACATTACTCATAATCACACATTCGGAGTGCTCATGTTAGTTCTCACTCTCCAGTGTTCTGTATTGTTTAAAGTCTATAATCACACTCTTGATGTCACCCAAATGAGGATGGGTTCCCCTTTTGAGTCTGGTTCCTCTCAAGGTTTCTTCCTCATAACGTTTGAGTTTCCACATCAAGAGAAACTTAAAGAAAAATCTTTATTAATAAATACATCCTGATACTTGTTCACAGTGGGTAATAGGTGGATAGAATCAGTCTTAAAAAAACTTCATTAAATGTAGCATTTTTTTTATTTAAATGCTAATTGAAATGAATTTTGAAGCCTGTAGACATTGTTTGAAGATTGCGAATGACATAAAGGAGAAGTTGATTCCACCACCCAGGTGCCTGGCAAGTGGTGGTAAAGGATCCAAGAGAGCCTGAATCAACACAAGGTGTAGTACGTGCTTCGAGGTAAGTGGGCTGTGGCTTCGTGAGTTCTCCTCAGTGTTTTAAATCTCATGCAGGCAGGCAGCAACAGGAAGCCAGTGGAGGGAGTTGTAGACATGGGAGATTTCAGGACGGTTGAAAACAAGTCACGTAGCTGCATTCTTGATCAGTTCTAGAGGTTAAATGTTGCTCTGAGGCACACCTGATGGAAGTGAGCTATAACAAGCACCTGGTTGGATAGAAATAGATGAGTCCTTCTCTCTAATGTTCTCCAGCAATTCTTTTACAGGAGCACATTTTTTATTTCTTCAAAACATTAACAAGCCTTGTGCTTCTTCCAGCACAACTTCTTTAGAGCACACAAGCGTGAAATTAAGTCACCGCTTTCCGAATCATGTTTAGAACAGTAGTTCATGTGAACAATCCACTTGTGTGGGATTCAACACTTCTCCAAATTCATGACTTGTGACACAGAGTTTCTCAATAATGCAGGTCCCTTAGGAGTTTGGTGTCATTCTAGATGTTTAGTGATTTACAGTTTTATTTCATTATTAGGTTAAATATAAGAGGGATATATTAAAGAATTGAAAATGTTTAATCCAAACCTCAGTCACATGTAAACAGTAACATGCAAGAGCAGACGATATTGATTTAAAAGAAAAATCAAGAGACAAAGAAAAGAACAACCATTACCTGAACAATAAGTCCAAGCCTGTAGACGAAAAAAAAACTACGATGGAAGACACACGAGAGACAATGAGTGTGATGAAGGTTAAAGCTATAGATAAAAGTGCTAATCAAGGTGAAAAGGAGCAGGTGTCAAAGACCAGTCACATGTGACAAACAAGGCAGTAGCTGGCAATGTAGCCCATAGGCTTAATCCTGGCAAATATAAAAACCTATACATGTTCTGGAAATCAAAATCGCCATGAATCTACGAAATAGACTAAATACTGTATTATGGCCCATATTTGAATAATGTTGTACTCAGACAGAAAATTTATTTTTGACTTTGATATAGTCTATAAAAGTACTCCTAGTTTGATTAGCTTTACTGCAATGGGCCTGCAATTTTCTTAGCTTTTTTTTGGTTTTGTTGTTCATGACAACATTGCATACGTTTATGCTTGTTGAAAACAACTTGCAGCCCCTTAAGAAGGTGCCAGGTAAAACCACTGGAACAGTGTTTAATTACAGCACAGTGTCGCCATCTTGTGGCAGCACTTGGTCATTGCTCGTGTCTCCAAAAAAAAAAAAAAAAAAAAAAAAAAAAAGAAGGGAAGGGAAGGGAACAAGAAAAAAGACGGTACCTTGTTTATAGGACGCCAGAACTCTTCCCCTGTCCTCCACGTCGAACACGGTGTCTATATCAAAGTTGCTGGTGCGGAAGATTTCGTCCACCTCGGCGGCGTCGTTGCGCTGCAGCGCGGACAGAAAGCGTGGCTTCATGCTGTCAGCGGATCCGCACAGTCAAGTGCCAGGCAGAGCAGAGTGTCAGAGCCACAGACCCTCTAACTATTTATAGAGTAGCAGGAGATCAACATAAAGAGCCAACATAAAGCACTGTTCAACATTAGTGGGATTAGAAATACATTATTTAAAAAATATCCACTGCCTGGAATTATAATATGGTCTTGATATGTTATTGTATCTGTATCACCTCACTGAAAGGTTCCTTTTACAAAAAAAAAGTTGTATATGTTCCAGCATTTCTACATTCATTTTATTTAAGGTACAATTCCACCATTATGAGTTCATTTTGTGCCCCACTAAAATCACAATAATGTGTTGGCAGTAAACGATTATTTAAACACAAGTAAACAGCATGTGTGTTTTTTTCTCTAATACTTTTCATCACTGCTTCTGCTTCTTCTTCCACTTCTTCTTCTTTCTGCTTCTCCCATTAGGGGTCGCTACAGCGGATCATCCCCCTGTCCTCTACATCTGCCTCTTTCAGACCAACTACCTGCATGTCTTCCATCACTACATCCATTAACCTCCTCCTTGGCCTTCCTCTTTTCCTCCTTCCTGGTGACTCCATCCTCAGCATTCTCCTACCATTATACCCCATATCCCTGCTCTGCACATGTCCAAACCATCTCAATCCATCTCAATCTCAAACCTCATGTGTCTCAAAAACATCCCACCTGCACAGTCCCTCTAATAAACTCATTTCTAATCCTCTTCATCGTCGTCACTCCTAATAAAAATTGCAGCATCTTCAACTCAGCCACCTCCACCTCCTGTGTTTTTGTCAGTCCACTATCTTAGAAACCTTTCCTTTTATTGCAGATAACTTTCTATAACAAATCACTCCTGTCATTCATCCCCACCCACTCCACCTGCCTGCACTCTTTTCTTCACTTCTCTAACACACTCTCTATTACTTTGCACTGTTGACCCCAGGTACCTGAAATCCTCCACCTTCTCCACCTCTTCTCCCTGCAACCGCACCACTCCACTGCCCTCCCTCTCATTCACACACATGTACACTGTCTTACTGACTTCCATTCGACTTCTCTCCAGCATGTACCTCCACCTCTCCAGGCTCTTTTCAACGTGCTCACTACTCTCACCACAAATCACAATATCATCCACAAACATCATAGTCCATAAAGATTCCTGTTTCACCTCATCCGTCAACCTGTCCATCACCACTGCAAACAGGAAAGGGCTCAGAGCTAATCCTTGATGCAGTCCAACCTCCACCCTGAACCAGTAGTAGTAACCAAGTAATCTTGTTACAGTTAAATTTACCTAGATGGTCCACTGAAACTAATTGGTTTATGGATGTGGTAAGGAAAGACATACAGATGATTGGTTTGAAAGGGGCAGGTATAAAGAACATGATTTGGAGACAGATAATCCGCTGTGGAGAAACTCTCATTGAAACAGCCGAAAGATGTTTTTGAAGTAAAAAAAAAAGATTAGTCTTAAGGAAAAGTATGCCATCCTAATAGTATTTGATATTTGTGTAATAAAACAGGCTACAACATGGTCTATACAGTTCCTGTTAAAAAAAGTTTGGAAATACCTAGTACTTTATGGATTATGAGAGACATAAGCATGTCCTTTTTTGTTAATAATTGTGTTTCTTTGGATAAACCAACCAAATGCCACACATGTAATATTTCACCTATATAAAAAGTCCTTCCTTAGCATGAATAACAGCTTTGCACACTCTTGCCAGAGCTGTTCGATAGGATTTAGGTGCGGTACGATGGGAGTCTAAAAAAAAAAGAGTGCTCCCTAATATAATTTCATTAGGTAGGTTCTATAGATAATTATATAAATCTACACAAATTCAATACACAACGATTATTACCATTATATATACCAATATAATAAACAGCAAAAAATAAAAATTCAGACAGTTTTGGAATGAAACTTCATTGTATTTCTCTGAATAGTTATCATTTAGAGGTGTATTTACACGTCAACATGAGTGACAATTGCAACCTCTCACAGGGAAAAAAAAAACCATTGTAAATATGACCGTCCTGGAACTGAGGGAGACATGGTACCTTGGGGTTCTTCATGCATCTATGAGTCAACAAAACAGAGTGGAAAAAGATATTCGTATCACATCCCTGGAGCAGCTCTTTCAGTAGTATGTCTGAACTGGAAGGAGCTACTGTACCACCATGACTGTTTTGGGAAAGCAGGAAAGCGCAGAAGTGAATATACAGGGCAGGAACTGTTTATACAAACCGATGAACAGCTGCCTTGTTTGTGCGTCTGAAGAGTGCCAGAGCACTCGAGTAGGTGCACACAGTTTCAGCGAAGGGTCTGTTCGGTCCTCAAAACTAATAATAATTAAGCATCATGACCATCAGCATCAATCCATGATTATCCTGTGCATACACACATTCATATCAGAAATCTATAGCAAAGAGACAATATCTCTTACAGGCTTCAGTTCACATATTGCTTTTAGCTGTCGTGTATAAAAGTCATGGCACATTGCTGTCTGACAGAGAAATTTCACAGCAGCATTGTCGATTTTGATGCATTAATGGTGGATCAAAATAAATGTTTCAAAACCTAGAGAACCGAATTGATCACTGGGATACACCGATAACATTTTTGGCATGAATATGACTAGTACTTTGTTGATAAATTACTATATCATAAATTTTCTGTAAATTCATTTCTCAATAATTTTCCAAGAATTCAAAAATAAATAATTCCAACAAATTCCTTAGAAAGAAAAAAAAAAAAAACAGGTTCCTAAGACACCGTAACTAGCTGTGACAGTAAAATACGAGCATGTATAGCAAATAGTAACATAGCGTGTGAGAACTTATACACATTCAGCACTTCCTTATACTCTTTAGTTCCATTTCTATTTCAATAATCATGACTTCAAATATAAACGTGAAAACGATTACAGCAGAACCGGCCAGTAGTGTCCACAAAAAGAAAGAAGTCCAGTGGATGAGGGAAAATTTTGAAATATTAAACACAGAAGTGTAAAATCGTATCAGCGAGATAGAACACGGCAATCGATGAGAAGTCGCTAAACTAAAGCTGAATATTAATTAAGCAATTGGAAATCTGACAGAAATATCATGTATTAACAGTATTGATGGAGATCAGTACATACTAGTATTGTATATACTAAATAAAAAAAAAATTTTCCTCAGGATATGGTGCTAAGCTAAAAAAAATCGATATGCATGAACACAGCAGGCTGACGGAGAAAACAAATCTCATTCCACTGAGCAGAAAATAAAACGACATTTACATAATAAGTGTTAAATAATAAATTTAAATGAATAGGTCTGCTTTAAGTACAGGTATGTCAGCTACTGAACACCATGTGGATGTTAGACTGTTGTTATTCAGGGAAGGGGGTCGGGGTTCACACACTCGGAGCGGCTATGCAATACAAAATCTATACAGCGGCAGGTTAGAAGGCAGCACTCGAGTCTGAGGATGCAGTTCGGTCAAATGACGACTAAAAGCAGGTAGCGGTGAGGAAGGAGAAGCTGCAGGATGTCTGAGCGATCAGTTCTTCCAGCTTTGGAGTGCATTTTCAGTACTGCCTCTTGCAGTGTGGTTGTACGGCATATCCAGGCCTCTCCTCGATTATTCCTTGTAGTTTCTTTACTTGTGCCGGGGTCTGAGCAGCAGACTTTACAACAAAAAAAATATTTATGTCACTGAAGGATACAGGACACTGCACAACAGCACACTGAAGTGTTAATACAGCTACAGGTATACGATATCCAGAAAGGTCAGATGGATTTAGTGCGAGGTCTGTGATGTTTCAATACTTGGAATGGCTTTCTTCTAATAAGTAAGGGTTCCGTATTTCCAGTGAGCAGCATTTGAGCTTTTCAGACAGCATCGACAGCAGCACTGTGCCTCACTGTGTATCACCTGTGCTTTTTATCTGAAAGATCTTTTACACAGAGTAAACCATACATCTTGGTCTCAGTAGAAAATGGCACTATATATATATATATATATATGTGTGTGTGTGTGTGTGTGTGTGTGTGTGTGTGTGTGTGTGTGTGTGTGTGTGTGTGTGTACATATATATACACATAATGCTTAAAGGTGCTTGAAATCGCTGTGAATTAATTTCAAGCTAAAATGCAATCAAATAGACACTTCTTGATTCAAACAAGCGTTCTAAAACTGCTGAAACCCCCCCAATAAATACAGTAATTAAAAGGATCAGTTATTCGGGATGGTTCAGGTTTATTTGCTCCAGTGGCAGTTCAGTAGCGGTGCCTCTTCCACTGTGATTCCGTTGTCCACTATATGGAGCTCAGACAAGTTTACTATAAAATACTAGATTCTCATAATCCCTCATTATCCTCATGATTAAATGCAGTCACTCTGCGTTGCTCAGAGGTCTGGCTCTTTTTGCGCCACTCTTTCTTCAGTTCCTCCAGTTGTTTCTTGTGTAGTTTTTCCACCCTTTTGTAACTTCTCCTTGTTCCTGCGAGCCTTTTCCATCAGCACCTTCAGATCCTTTAGCTTCTTCTTAAACACAGCCCGGTCCTGAGACGAATCCACACCAAGATCCTAGAAGAAGGAAATTTGACACTAACGTGAAACACTGACATTTCGTATGAAGATCATTCTGAAGTGCTTAACCAGAGACCAAATTCTGCAATGTATCTGATTCTAATAAGGCACTAGAATTTCACTCAGCTTGACATTAGGGTTCTACCAGGAACCAGAAAATTTGATCTTGAGCATAAATAATAAAACAAATTCAGCCATATGAGTAGTGTTGCTGCCTCACAGCTCTAAGGTCCCTGTTAGATCCTGAGCTCGGTTCTTCGTGTTGCTGTGTGTCCTGCTAAATTTCCCTGGTTTCCTCCATTCTCCCAAAAATATTCCAGGAGGTATACTGGTGACTTGCGCCTTAAAATGATTGAGTGTGTGAATATTTGTGTGCATGGAGCCCTGAGATAATCTTGCATCCTATTCAGGGTGTATTGACTCCTACTTCTTGCCAAGTGTTCCCAGCAAAAACTCTGGAACCAATGTGACGCTGACTAGCAGAATAAAGCAGCCACTGAAGATGAATAAATGCGTGTAAAGACCGCAATTTTTGACCCTCTAACCAGGGACCAAATTCACAAACAATGTATCTGATCCCAATGAGGAACTAAAATGAACGTTTGCTTGACAATAGGGTTCTTTCTAGATTCAGAAATGTTGACATCACATGTTCGTTAACTGACTGACTTAGGGATTACTAAAGTTGACACAATGTAGACGTATGACACACCAAAACATTAACCAGTGAAATATGCTAAATTGCAAAACATGGGGGCATGTGGCACGTCAAAACGCTATGCACAGTAGGTAGTAGGGATGGCGAGATTTACTGTTTTGCATCCGTACAAAGGCATGAAAGTTAACGATGTGATGCATCGGATAAAAAAAGTGTGCATCAGATACAAGTTGGCATTTGCACAGTATTGCGATGCATCGTTTTTAACATATTTGCAATAGTAAAAAAAATAATTTATTTATGTCACTATTAGTAAATGCACAACACTTTCATTATTTAGAAAATGACCAATATTTGTACCAGCACCACTGCTGCTATGTGAATATGACGAATATGTCACAACAGTACGGTGTTGTGTTCTGTTAACAGTGGTCTACAATATTTACGATATTTGGTGTGATATAAGATTTCCTGAGATTTTTCTGGGTTTTGAGCAGTGTGTGTGCATGTGTGTGTTCTCACTTTGAGTGTGTCAGTGTCAAGTTGCAGGAGCTGCTCTCCATTCACGTTCTTGGCAGTGAACTGAGGGATGTACTGCTCCAGGTTCAGGCCCAGATTTTTCTGGGTTTTGAGCAGTGTGTGTGTGTGTGTGTGTGTGTGTGTGTGTGAGCAGTGTGTGTGCATGTGTGTGTTCTCACTTTGAGTGTGTCAGTGTCAAGTTGCAGGAGCTGCTCTCCATTCACGTTCTTGGCAGTGAACTGAGGGATGTACTGCTCCAGGTTCAGGCCCATGAGCCAGAGACACACCTGCTGACATGACCAGTCTGTCACACTGCGGTTTTGCCACTGGTGCTGCTTTAACGGCTGCCCTTCGTCCTGGATCTGGCATGAACACAGACACACAGCCTTCTGTCTTATAACACTCACTTCTGAATAATCATATAATTTGCATGTGAAATTTGCCAATCTTTTCACTTTTTTTCCCCCTGTGCAGTGCTTGATTTATTTATAATTTCACATGAAGAATTTTCACGTAAATTTTTCATGTAAAGGACCTTCACATTCACACCCTCTACTCACATAATCATTTAAAATGTATGAGATGTTTCAGGCACATCACACACTCATATTCTAGGAGGTAATACTATGAGTCACATTCATTGTTAGGTGCTATGCATCATCTTTTTGTAGCAGATGAAGGATCTTTATGTACCTGAGGCAAATTGAGATCTTGATGTTATAAATTATAAAACACATTCAGCCAAGTCTGTACTGCTGCTGCCTCACAGCTTCTGAGTCTATTTTGATCATGGGTTTAGTTTACTGTTTGTTTTGAGTTCTGCATCTTCTTCCTATTTCTGTATGGATTCCCGTCATGTTCTCTGGTTTCCTCAATCCTCCGAAGAAGCATGTGAATTGAAGACCCCTTTGTTATGTCTGTGTGTGCATGGATCCTTGAAATTGACTGGCATCCTATTCAGGATGTATTCCCACTCTATTCCAGGTATAATCTCTGAATCCACTGACTAGAATAAAACAGTTACTAAAGATGAATGAATAAATAAATAAATGAATGTGAACCAAGTGGAAAGTGAGATAAATATAAAAACAAGAAAACCACTGGAAGAACTGAACTGAAAGAAGCTCAAATAAATCAATTAAAAAACACCTCACCTCATCATCACTTGTATCCAGACTCTGACACATGCAGCATAAAGAAAGAAGTGACTGTGTTAGCTTTTTTTCCATAAGGATACATCAGCCCCATTTGCTGGCATAAACTTGCAAAGTTTCTTTTTTAGCACAGAAACAATGCTCACACTTCTGTTTTTTTTTTCAACGATGGAGAAAATGCTATTTACACCCACACACCTCATCTGAAGAGAGCAGTAATGTGTGTGAGCAGCCAGTCAACTTTGGCTCATTGACCACACCACAGATCTCTCCTGAGCTGGAGCTGCTGACGTTGTCCATCCCAGTAGAAGCCTGAGAAACAACAATCAGCATCAGAACACAGAGAAAATGCACTAAACAGCTTTTCAGGTCTGTAAATAGCAGAACAGGCTGATGTGATTTTCTAATAGATGACTGTAGCTCTGGTGTAAATAATCAGCATTGGGCAAATTGTTCATGACTGATTTTTTAACTGAGTTTATTATGTATTATTAAATGAAAGGAATCACACTGACAACACAACTGACAACTCCCAGAAGAAATATGAATACTGATCATGTTTTTGATGAAAATCAGATGGAAAATCACCCTTGTGTTTTTTTTTTTACAGTTTATCTTCAAAAGTGTATTTAATGTTTAATTGTCTAAAGCATCAATTATTTTTATTATTAATCTCAGATGTTTGCAACCACGTTGAATTGCTTTGGGGGAATTTACTTAAATGTGCCTCATTAAGTCCAATGATTTAAAACCATCCTTTCTTAAGTATTACTCAAGGCATTGTAAACAGGATCTTATGCAGTTTTCTGTAAGTAGTCAAACTATCAGGATAAGTGCTCTCATGACACTTAACACAAACTGTGTTCCATTCACAAAGCAAAAGCTTCACATCTGACAATGCCCACAAAGCCAGCTCCATAAAGAAATGTGGGCTGAAATGAAAGATCTTAAAGTGACCTGATACAGAGCTCTGACCTCAACTCTATTAAAGACCTTTGAGATAAATTGAAATGCTGACTGCACCTCAAGCTTCCTCACCTGACCTACATCAGTACTTGACTTTACTAACACCCTTGTGGTTAAATGAGTAAAAATCTCCACACACACACACACACACACACTCCAAAATCTAGTAACGCATCTTCCTAGAAGAGTGGAGGGAATTATAACTGCACATGAGGAATAATGGGGAATGAGATGTTCAAAAGCACATACCAATCTTATGGTCAGGTGTTTCATATATTGTGTCCTCACTAAGACCGTAAGACACGTGTGTGTGTGTGTGTGTGTGTGTGTGTGTGTGTGTGTGTGTGTGTGTGTGTGTGTGCACGAGTGTGTGCAAATCTTTCATGCTGCGTTTCCTTAAAAGCTTATTTCATACCATAATATTGACTAAAGGTCTAGCCTTTCCCAAGGGTCCCTTTGTGGCTGTCCTTTTTTTAAATTGATTTTTTTATAGGCTTTCTTTAAAAAAAAGGATTCAAAAAAATCCCTTAGCACTTCAGCACTTTTCAGCATTCAAGATTCCCTCTAACCTGGAAAAGTTCAATGAATCTGAATAAATTATCCAGATATAAAATAAATGATAAATTATTCCCTTATAAAAATATCTGAATATTACTTCAATACTTGTTTCAGTAAAAAAAATCTTTTTTTGGTGGCAATTTTTTTCATTATTTTTATGCTTGCTTTCAAAATTGCTGATATTGCCTTCTGAATAATGCATTTGTGTCAGATCAAATCATTATAGCAAAATCATAAATCATTTGCTGCCGTTTTAATTTGGGTACATCTTCCAAAAATAAAAGCAGAATCCTAATCCTTCTGTCCATTTTGATTTCCATTCCATGAGAAGTCATTTGTAAGAAGTCTTAATTATTGAGAAAACTGAAGAATAATCGATCCATGCAACAATTTGTTTAAAAAAATATATAGAAACAAATCTTTTATTTGTTTTAAATGTACGTAAAATGAGAGCTGATTGCAAGTATTCAGATTTAGGTTTAAATTTTATGAGCATATGTCTAAGTTTACCACAGACAAAATACCAAGTTATATGAATAGCTGAAGAAGTGTGGCCATGAAAAGGCTTTCTTCTGCAAACAAAGAAATGTTACCAGTAAACACAGCTTGAATAAACAGCCAAAGCAAATCTCCTTTTTCAGGTAAACTGGAAAATGACGAAAAGCCATACCTTGCTTTTGTGTTTCTCCGTGTTGGGTTTTTCTATTGAATGACCTGTGGAGCTGAAATGCAGAAAAGTAAGCAGAAAAAAATTGAGAAAACACACATAAATGTGTCCTGAAATTCTACACAACACATTATCACAATTTTTCTCCTTCATCTCACCCTAATTCCAGAAGCGTCTTGCTGCCTTTTGTATCTAGACCTTGGAAAAGGCTTGACATCACTGGAAGACCTGCAGAAACGCCAATTTCAATTTAAAGCATCTCTACATGGCCAAAAGTATGTGGACACCCAATCATCTACTGTATATGTGAATCTTTGCTACAAAACTGGAAGCACACAATTGTTTTAGAGAGTATATGTGCACAGTCGAATAGAATTTTCCTTCACTAAAACTAAAATCTCAAACATTATTGCTATATCTATAACTTTCTTTCGGCTTTTCCCATTAGGGGTCGATTTGATTTGGCACGTGTTTTTATGCTGGATGCCCTTCCTAAGGCAAACCCCCCCATTTATCCGGGCCTTGGGACCGGCACTAAGAGTGGCTGGAGTTGGTTCCCTGACCGGAGATCAAACCCGGGCCACAGCGGTAAGAGCGCCACATCCTAACCACTAGACCACCAGGGAACCTATTAGCGAGAATGACAATGCTTCTGTGAAAAAAGGCAGCTCCATGAAGACTTTGCAATGAGGAAGAATTCAACCGGTCTACTGGGAGTTTTGACCTCAACCCCAATGAACACCTTTGGAATGAATTGGAACACTGACCAGACTTGACATTAAGGACTAACCTCACTAATGCTCTTGATCACAAATCTCCACAGCTGTGCTCCAAAATCTACCCGAAAGCCTAATAGAAGACTTTCATAAAAGCCAAGGTGGGTTGTATTAACTTTCAAAGTAAAAGTCTTGCCTATAGTTGACTGATAGTTGAATTATATGTATGTGTGTCAGGCAGGGGAGAAAATATGGAAGAAAAAAAAAAAAAAAAAACACAAAACCAATTTGGATCAATAAACCTAATAAAAAACTGCAGACAGGATTTGGATTTCACATGTTGGCAAATGAACCGAAGTACAGCGCAACACAGGATATCAAAAATTAATTTACAGTAATAAATTAGAACAAAGTATGCCTTTACAGAATCTCCCAGACATTGTTAAATGTTTAAATCCTTGTCGTCAAGATGCTCCCATGGATCATGTAAAGTGAACCTCAAATCTGTCACAGGGGTGGTTTAATCTTCACATTTCTATTTACAGCATTATCCTAATAGGCTGTATATTGTATTATTGGGGGGAAAAAAGTATTTCTATGTAAAAATCAGACATTAAGCACCCTCATATAACAAAAAATAGCACGATCCTTGTTTTACAACTTCTCTGTGAATCTCAGACTATTCGGGTCACCCCTAGTCTGATTAATTTACAGTAATAAATTAGAACAAAGTATGCCTTTACAGAATCTCCCAGACATTGTTTAATGTTTAAATCCTTGTCGTCAAGATGCTCCCATGGATCATGTAAAGTGAACCTCAAATCTGTCACAGGGGTGGTTTAATCTTCACATTTCTATTTACAGCATTATCCTAATAGGCTGTATATTGTATTATTGGGGGGAAAAAAGTATTTCTATGTAAAAATCAGACATTAAGCACCCTCATATAACAAAAAATAGCACGATCCTTGTTTTACAACTTCTCTGTGAATCTCAGACTATTCGGGTCACCCCTAGTCTGTAGTTTTGAAATAGTCAAATATGAGTGTTAAGGCAGGTGTATACATACTTTTGGCAATAGGTTTGATTTCCTTGCACATTTATTGTAAAGCTTTAAATAAAATTATGGTATATTTAGGTGCCTTCATCTATTAAATACAATATGTACATGGTAGTTTGGCTAAGCACGTCATCAGATATCTGATGGTCTGAACAACAGAAATAAGTTTTGGCTTTCAGCCATGTTACTGTTCATTGGCCTGATATGTAAAGGGAATATTTAGTAAAAAAATAGGAAAACTTACCCTCACTCTCAGGCACCCTGAAGCCCATGGATTCGGAGAGAATTTGAGAACTCTACAGAGACCAAAAGAAAATGGGCATGGAAAAGAAAAATCAGACACATTCTCTATAATTTACTACTGATTTATCCCTCTCCCAATTGCTCACATGTGGTGTCCAATTTCCCATTTCATGGATTCACAGAGTGCTCTGTACGCGCCCTTTACGTGTCCGTTGGCAAACTGCTTACATCCTGTGTCTCCTGCCTCACAACCCTTTAGGATAATAAGCAAGGACCAATTGTACAATTACAGCAGATGGTTTGTTGAGAGCAGAAAGCAGCAAAGTGGATGCAACAACATTAACACCAATGATGGATGAAAAAGAAAATCAAATTTATTTTAAATGAATGAAGTGTCTTTCTTTGTTAATACACATTAATCAGCAAGCAGCACCAAAGAAACAACGTCTTTGGAATGGGACCTTTAAAATAACCGATTTAATCGAGTTTGATCTATAACCTAATTTTATCTCTAATCTACACTTCATTCGATTTATTATTATGAAGAACTATGTGCTAAAGAGATGATCTAATAATATTAGGCTATATGTAACTGCGATATACACACTGAATAACAGACAACCATTTGGAAAGTTATTAACAGTGTCCTACATGCTTGCTTTTTTACCCTTCATGCCCTTGAAGGAAGGTTTGGTACAGGCCATAAATAACACCTAAATCCGTAGCAGTGATTCTGTATAAGCTCTGACACAAAAGTGAGATTGAATCAGTACCACTGGGACTCAGGCATGTCAATTAATTTTAATGTACAGTATAAATCTTGTATAAGAACTGGCCAAGTCATTTAAAGGTATGATCATTAGTGAATCCGAGCAAAATAGCAACAAGGCTAAATGCTAAGATCATGCAAAGCGAATAGTGATTGTATTATTATGCTAATCAAAAGGTCCTGATTCCTTTTTTGTTATAAAAAAATTAAAAGTTCTAAAATAAAATCACTATGTTTAAAAAATGTTTTTGCTTAAAATATGAAATATTTAAAATATGGTTCTTGACATTTTTTTTTACATTGAGTATTTGGGTTTGTGGGACTCTTGAACAATGGATGTAAAAATTACTGATCAACCATCAACACATAATCCATCAGTGATCCCTGCACCGCCCTGCCACCCCCTTGCCCATGCCCTGCCCCCCTTGCCCATGCCCTGCCCTCCCCCTTTTCCACCCTGTAGAAAACCCTTTTAAAAAATGCTTAGCGTGACTTTAAAGCATTAAAGACAGAGATTTTATAAGAACAAATTCAGTACACATTATATACAGAAAATAAACTCAAAATATGCATTACGTCTATGTTTATGGCTCTTCTGCTTGACTGTATTTAATATGCTTTATTAATTTAGTGTTTCATTTTGTTCTTGTTAATAAGAATGTTCCTTTTAGGGACAGCAAGTCTCACAGCTCAAATGTCCAACCTCTGCCCAGTACCAAATCAAGGGAAGTACCACAACAGACAACACTCGAACACTGTTAGCAATATAATGTTCTTACATTGATGAGAACATTATTATTTATTATTTAGAACATATTAATGTTCTAAAATATTCTAGTAGTAAGGGGAAATGCATTTTCGCTACAGGTTTAGCTTTCTGGCTAGCATGTCATTGTACACAGACAGACACCTAACAATCATTTACTGACAAGATTTAAGCACCATTTTACTAAAGAAAATCTGTTTCAAATATAATTAATGCACAATCCAGGACCTATATTTCTTTTCAATTACTCTCCAGGCCTTGAATTCATGTGTTTAAAATTCAAGTACTTTCAAGAATCATGGAAACGCTGTAGTTTTATCCTCGTATTTTTGTTTGCGAATTGCCCAACCATCGCCTGTTTCACTTAATCGGGTTTGCTGCTGGTTTATATTGTTTGATTTGCCATTAAATAAAAGGCACTTACCCCAGCACTTTACCCCTATATATTTCCACACACATTACATTACATACCCCCTTCTATGACCACTGACTTCTATACATTTTTGCTACCTTCAAAAATTTGTGGTAAAATTATACTCAGAAAATACTCACAAGGAACAAATGACACCAAACCATCTATATCAGCGGTCCACAACCTTTTTTTGCACCACGGACCGGTTTAATGTCAGACAATATTTTCACGGACCGGCCTTTAAGGTGTGGTGGATAAATACAACAAAATAAAATGATACAACCATAAAAACTGGTACTTCCTAAATATAATAATAAACGTGAAATCCAGTGTGTTGTTTTTGGTTCATTTTGCTCGCTTGGGGGTTTGAATATAGCGGTAATATATTGTTTGTTAGCGGCCGGAGCCCCTTTAGGAAGGTAGTGGATGGAGGTAAGACATGTGACCGAGGCATCTTGACATGCATCGTGAGTGAGTCATAGACAGATGTGGTGGAGAAAATCCGAAATTCCAAAATAAAACATCGTTCAGAATCAGATAATAAATAAAACGGAAATAATGTAAGTTGTGTATTTTTTCTGTGCGGCCCGGTACCTATTGAGTCGGGGACCACTGATCTATAGTACGTCAGATCGGATTCATTGTGCACTGTAGGGCATAGACAATATTTGGTATTGTGAGATTTTGATAATTACACTTTGTGGGATAAATGAATAAAGGTCTTTTTTTTTGTGCTCAGAAACAATAAAAAGCCATTTTCCCATTTTTCTGCTTTTAAATCAATAAAAGAATAAAGGCATGATCATTCACAATGTTTTTAATAACGAAACAAAAAAACTAACGCAAAAAACACTGGACAAAAAACTGCTGCCAAAACAATAGTTAGCGAGTTCGGGTGAGCATTAACGTAAACAGAATTACTTGTTCTTCCGTATTCTTAAATCGTTCTCTTTTTGCGAATGGAGACTTCTGAGTCTCATTAAGTTTATCTTACAACCATCCAACTTCTTTTTACCCACAGTTCAGTGCACACATCCATCCATATTTGTATTAGAGCTCACCATCGGCTGGAGGCCATCCTCGCTTTTGGTAGAGCAGCCGCTGTCTAGTTCACTTCTGGAGTCTCCGAACTTCTGCATCTGACCCTTCATGGGGTCGCTGCCTACACGCTCGTCCGACTCTGAGACACATCGCACAAGCCAGGAGTTACACAACAAAGCGTCCATACATTAAACACATAATAAAGGAGCATTCTATTTGAAAACACAGAAGGTCTGACGTTTGCACATGGCCTTCTTTCAGGCTTCGCTTGCCATTTTATTGCAATGCGTTTGAGAAAATGTGAAACGAAGGAGTGCCTCATTGACAGGGCCACGAGACCGGCTTCTAAAGAGCACATCTCAGTAAAGTCTAAGCGTCCCATTCAAGCCGCCTCATTCAGTCACCTCGCATCTTAATCAGCACTCCAGACCTGTCCGCTTTTATCTCCATTATATTGACAGGCTCCGAATAAACGGTGGCAAGGACTGAAATGCCCTGTGCCTAGAATCACACTGTCACTGTATAATTTGATCATGTGATTATTTTTCGTTCATATGTCTCATCTTGGGATTATTCTTATGTCTTGTATTTTCCTGCTAGATTCGATTTTAAAACATATATGGAATAATTCTAATCAAATGCTTCGTCATGACATAATGTATGTTATGCCCCAAGTAGCTTCCTATAGAAAGCTCCATCGTGAACATGCAGATCTTTATCATTTGATTTATATGCTGATTGTGGAGGAAAAAAGCGAGGGAAAAGTCCTGATCTGTATTATGAAGGCAGCAATATTGTTTCTGGAAGCCTCTAATGGAGACTAATGACAGAGCTGCCATCTTGCTACGGATTCACATTTGTCCTTGTCAAATATTTATAAAGAGTGACTGATGTTTTCCACTGACACTGTGTTTGTGCTGACTTATGAAGTGCACAGTTGCTTTGAGACAATCGCAATTTTACAGCAGTTGATCAATAATATGTCAACAGTTAAGTTGTTAAAAAAAAGATAATAAATCAGTTATTACATGCCAAAGATGATCGCCCATTAAAGCCGAAGGGCAACATGGCAGCTTGCTTCTGATCGAGTCCCCTTCTGCGTTACCATGTTTGTTTGCATAGACATGTTTGTTTTCAATTATGTAATTTCTCTGCATTGTCTCGTCATTGGCTCACGTGTTCTTCAGTCACAGCTGTTTCCACTTCCAGGTATAATTCATGTCGATTAGGTGTGTGTGTGTGTGTGTGTGTGTGTGTGTATCTGTGGCTCACCTCCTACACTGAAGCATCTCTCTGGACATTGCGACGTAGAGCCTCCCTTGCTCGGCTGGGTGCGGCTGTTCACATCGTTGTTGTTGTTGTTGTTTACCTGAATGCCATTTTGTTTCATCAGCTGCTTCAACTCCGACTCCAGCGCTGCAATCTACACAGACCAAATATGGGTTTGTATGATTATTACAAATGAGATACTGTTGGGAATTCTGTGTGTCAACACTGTTCACCAGCCACCATCTGAATTCGAAATAAAAAATGCAGGCCCAAATAAACACTGCTCTGTTATCGCCATTACAATGGGGTGTTAAAGAAAAGCATCGCCATCTCATTATGGCCTGAAAGTGGAAAGTCTGGAAGGTTATGTATTGTTTTACAACATTTACAACATTTATCAAAAAAACACAGCAGGACACATATGTAAAATAGAACAAGTTATTTAGATGCCTAGAATCAACCCTGGGTATGGATTTATGTGTGTGTTTGTGTGTGTACATAATTACCCTCACTTGCAGCCCATGGATCTCATTTAAATGAGCCTTTTCCACATCCTCAATTCTTTTCTTCTCTGCCTCTTCCCTCTGGGCAAACTCCACCTCCCTGAGAAAAAGCCACACAGTTTTAATACAAGGTCAGGCATCTATGTGTGTGTGTGTGTGTGTGTGTGTGTGTGTGTGTGTGTGTGTGTGTGTGTGTGCACGTGCTTGGGTGTATGCTTTTTTCAGTGGCAGCATGAGTGTGGTCAAATCAGACACCATGACTCTTTGTATTGCCCCACTCTATAAACTCCTTTATTCCCTTCTTCAAACTCAGCAATTAGATGCAATGGTTTTTGCGATGTCGCCCCAAGCGAAACTGCAATTAAAGCCAGTCAGGCTGTAAAGGAGCCCTTATGATAAAGCATAAAGATAATTTCTCTCACACTTTCTTTCACACAAAAACCCAATCTACCGCAGCTCCAGTACACCCTCTGTAAAATCCAACACTTATCACACTCCGGAGGAGACTACTCCTAATACAATGGGCATGAAGTGTTTTATTAGTGTAGTCCCTCAAATCCAAATCCAATAAACCACTAGAAACTCTTAGTCCTACGAGGTGGGATCAGTATATTACATGATGACACGTGTGTAGCTACAGATGGTAGCTTAAGTTATCTCACTTCTGCTGGAAATCCTTGATCAGTTTCTTGGCCTTGTTGTATTTCTTCTCCAGGGTTTGGTACTGATTCTGAGCCTCCTTTAAGTGCTCGTTGACTGTGTGGCAGAGCGTCTGAGCCTCGATCCAGTAGCTTTCCAGTTTCAACATCCTTTCCTTATTATCCTCGATGCTCTGCTTCAGTTGGCTTCTCTCTCGCTCCCAGCGGGCCTTCTCTTTCTCCACTGCCGCTAGCTAAATACGGGAGGAGGGTGGGGAGGAAAATCAATCGATAAGCACAACATAATCATACTAGTCCAGCCAGCTCAGGAACTACTGGCATCCATTAAGAGAAAAGTATTCTAACAGCAGAAAAAACCTGATCGCTGTTGAAATCTGGAGTGCAAAGCTAAGAATATCAAAAAAGCTTGGATCGTTGTGCATTTAAAATATACAAGTACAAACCGCTCGTTTTCACGACAGGGGTTAATTATACTAAAGCTGACTAGCTTTAAAAGTCTTTTAATCTTAAAATGTCACTTTTTGCAAAACCTGGGGCACAGAAAACAGAACTATTTCCAGCCAACTCAGCAAAATCAGCTGTTACACCAGAGTGTAACGAATAATTAATTAAATTAATTAAAAGCACAATTCATTATAAGGATAATTATAAGATAAGAAAGGTTAATAGATGAGAAAATGGCCTCGAGTTTGGCTTCAGGTAACTGTGTAGCCAACAGTACATGATTGCCTAAATGTACTTTATACCGCCTGATTCCTATTGTGTGGCCCGGTACCAATTGACCCACGGACAGGGGGTTGGGGACCACTGATGTAGAGCATAATTGTAGAACTGTTCTCATAATTCATATATTTAATTTTTTTTAAAATGCACTACCAAAAGCACAACGGTCTATACATTGTGAGTTGCAGCAATTCAGGTCCCATTACACTCGTTTTAATAACCGTCCTTCTTTTCCCAAATCTGTCACCCTCATGCTCTGCACTGAAGATACTTTCTAAACTGAATTGTTTGAAATACCTCTGGCTGGCTGCTTAATACTTATAAGATTAGCATCTTTTCATATCAACAAGTACCGAAAGACATTGTATTCATACTTCAATTTTATTCAATTCAAGTTTATTTCTATAGCTCTTTTCACAAGAACATTGTCCCAAAGCAGCTTTACAGAACTTTTAGAACAAAAATGTCTATAATGCATGTATAAAGCAGATATTATAATGCAGAATGTGAAGTCCTACATACATACATACATACATACATACAAGCATGCATACGTACATTCTTTCTAGTGTTATGCAATTATTATTTATTTATGATTCATATCCTTATATTTTACGTTTCCAAGTATATTATACAGCTATTAATGTTTTACGAAACATTATGAAACGATTTCTAGAAAATATCTTTCTTTAGAATGTTTTCTATGTAATTGTATGAAAAAGACTTACCTTGCTCTTCAGTTTTTGGATCTCAGCCTCAGTAACAGTGTGTTTGATCTGTAGCTGTGGACAGAAAGAACGCAAAAGAGTGAGAGAGAGCAAGAGAGAGACACAGAGAGAGAGAGAGAGAGAGAGAGAGAGAGAGAGAAATGGATGAAGAGAGCGAAAATGATTTAATGTTCAAGAACGAAGGAGTAGTGCAAACCTCTGCAAACCTGCACATTCTTTTTCACACTATCTTACATTTAGAATTCACTCAAGTGTGTGAGAGAATTTCAATAAACAATAATAATAATAAAAAACAACAACAGTAAGGGATAGAAGGAGAAAAAGAAACAGAGAGAAGACTCACAGGGACGCTGGAATTATTTTTACCTTAATATCAGGTATAACGCAGCACATTTACTGAACTGTAAGAAGTGCATCACAGATGACTGGCTGAGTTTTGGATTGTGTGCGAAAATCGTTTGGAATACAGTGAACTCATACGATGGTTTACTGCATACAAATGAAGTTTAGTACAGGGTTTTTTGCGGCATTTCAAAGACTTGCAAAAAAAACACAGACTCTTCTTAAGCATAGTAACAATACAGATATTAGATATTCCATCTTGATTTTTTATATTTGCAACAGCAAATGTCACAATCCAGTACCACCATGTGGTAGTATGTGATGCAAGTCTAGTGTACAGTGATACACATTTCAAGATAATGACAATTAAAGCAAAGCAGACTGCAAACTGTGAACTGTGAACCTAAAATGTAAAAGGGAACCAGAGCATCTTTGTACAGCACAAATAATCTTATTAAAAAAACATGAAAAAATGAGTTCATTAGTGGCACCAGCTGACAGCAAACAATGCTTTGTGAGAAACATCTGTCTATGGACAATAGGCATTGACATTGTGGAGAACAAATGCATTCCGTATAGGAATAAAACCTCTTCTTCGTTGTAGACTCGGGACCAAACATCAGCCACTGCACTCTGTGCCACATATCAGCCACATATAGCCCTCTTTTTGCAGATGCCATAACCTTTACTCTGCTGGGAAGATGTTCCACTAGATTTTGGAGTGTGCTTGTGGAGATTTGTGCTCATTCAGCTACAAGAGTGTTAAAAAAGTCAGATACTGATGTAGATCAGCATTACAATTCCTCCCCTAAGGTGTTCAATAGGGTTGTGATCAGAGCTCTATAGCAGGAGATCCTCCACTCCAACCCAGTGTAAACCATATCTTCATGGAGCTGGCTTTGTGCACAGGAACATTCTCATGCTAAACCAGGCATGGGTCTTCAGGTTAAAAATTTTCTAGTACATACAATTATGTACCTCTAAATTTGTGCAGTTTGGGGAGGAACAGCATATGGCTGGAAAAAGCAGGTGTCCCTATACTTTTGTCCATTTAGTTTATGACTAACATTACACCACTGATTGTCTCATGCTTGTGGTAAATGATTGTTGCTGCTGGTTTAAATTGTATGCATTAATTTAAATAATTCTTTTCAAAAAATGATCTACACTTGCATTATTAAAGAATTTCCTGTTGCTAGCCTACTTTTACTATTTGGCAGACGACCGTAACTTTTGGGTTAAGGGCCTTACTCAGGGGTCCAGGAGTTGCAGTTTGGTGTGGCTGGGATTTAAATAATGACCATCAGATCCAAAGTCCAATACCTTAACCACAAAGCTACAACCTCCCAATATCTATCACTATAAACAAAGGAAAACTTAAAGCCTGTTGCCTACCTCTCTGAATTTCTGGTAGAGTTTGGTGGCGTCCAGCTCCGATGGGGAGATGAGTTCTTCGTTTTCAGGCAAGTCGAAAACCTCGATGGTTACGTCTTTCTCCGTCCTGCCAGGTCCTACATTCTCATCCTCATCTGTGGCATACTCTCCTGTCTGAAATTTACAGGTAGATATCAGGTAGATACAGTAAATGGGTCATGAAGAAGTTTTTAAGTGTATCTAAGCAACCTGGTAATGAAGACCCTGAGGACTCATTTTGCTAATGAACTGAATCAGTCATTCCCCAGAACACCCTGTTTGAACCGTGAACAACTTATGCTCTAGTGGAGAAACCGAGAAACAGACTAGCATTATTGCAGTGTGTAATCTGACTCTGGAGATGTAACCAGAACCAGAACCAGAACCTCTACTTTCTCTGATACATGAAAAAGGCACACGAACAAGAAACACATGTCGAAAAGCGAGCAGAGTAACAGTCTCCACCCACACTGACCTGCTCACGAGGGCAAGTTCGTAATGTACTGTCACATTCAATTAGTCAGCGTGTAACTTACACTTGATTAGCTCCATGCACCTGTCTTCACAAGCTGAAAGGCACTCAGGGATGTTCTTTTACCTGATATAAACCAGCCAATAACATGCATGGTTTGTTTTACTATCTTTGCCAGGGCCTTCTATTAACAGAACTATTAACAACACCAACACCTAAATCCAGCCCTAGGCTCAAGCTTAGTAACCACAAAGTCACCTTTCACCTTCTGAAAAATAGAAAACTCATATACAGTAGCCTTTTTAAAGGTATTTTTATTAGGACTATCATGCTGGTTCCAACAGGAGTGCTGTTACCTCTGAATTTTCCATTCTTTAATTCACAAACAAAAAAAAAAAACACATCACGATTTCCACTTTCTCATCAGCACCCTCATAAAGCCCTCATTGGTGTATTTAGCCTTTTTTCAGAATGCCCAGAGAACATTCTGAAGCACACTTACAGCCAAGCAGACATGTTATTTGTTCCCCTCACAGACCTTTGCAGACTAGTGGTGTGAGACAAGGCAGAGATGAAACCCTTATCACTGCAAAAAAGCTGCACTAAGCACTTATCCCAGACTGCAATCCTACTACAAATCACTGTAGTTATGTAAGGACAGCACATTGCAACGATATTGATGTTCTGATAATCCATGGCTTTAAATAATGAACATTACAGGTTAATATTGGGCACCAATCTGTGCAGCTGGGGATGGTTCCATAGATCCATGACGTTTTTGAGCAACATAAGAACTTTGAAGAGGAATTTTGTAATGTATTTGTAATTACTGTTATTAATATCAACAATCTATAACAAAGGTTTAGGACCACAGGTTGCATCTAATCGTCGATCAATGCACACTTTACCAACGATTAACAGTAATGAATGGACATTCTGTGCGACCCAGATGAGGCTGGGTTCCCTTTCGATTTTGGTTCCTCTATAGGTTTCTTCCCAATATCATCTCGGGGAGTTTTAAGTTTCCACAGTCACCATTTGCTCACTTATTTGGGACCACCTTATAATTACAAATTGTACCATTACAATTCTTTTATTACTGCTTTATTTGTGTGAAGCTGCTTCGAGACAATGGCCATTGTTGAAAGCGCTCTACGAATACAATATTAATCAAATTGAAATGTGTACATGATGCATTCATTAACAAATATAAAAGGATTCTAAACATACATCACACAGCTAAATTATGAACACCAGTGGGCATCTCCACAAATAAATGCAGCACTATTATAACCAAAGTGTACCATTAATTGTTATGTAGTATTGTGTAATGTAATAATAGTGTACTAACACAAATTTAAGCTATACAGAAGTACGGCATGTATTGACAGCTAGCATTATCTGAATGCTAAGTTGCAAATGGATTTGACTTGCTGTTATAACCTATAAGAGAAAGCAAACAGATGATTGTCTTTCTATCAACATATGAATACTACAGTACTGTGTACCATCACCAAATTGATGTAGTATATAATTAAAATGTATTTCAGTTAATTTTATGTGACTTTGCCAGTTGAAAGATGCAGATATAGCTATAGTATCTCCTGAATTGTTTATTTATTGCGTATTTAATTTCACAATATTTTGCATATACTGGCCGCAATAAGTAAATACACAATATGGACAAAATTATTGGAACAATTGATTTTTTCACCAATATGCGATTCTTTTAAAAATTGTTACCACAAAATTTAAGGCCATTGTACAGGACATCTTTGGATGCTGTAGCACTAAGATTTTCTTTTCATTGTAATGAGGAGACCCAAATCTGTTCAAGCTCCATGAAGATATGGTTTACATGCATTGACGTGAAAGATCTTGAGTGGCCTGTTATAAAGTTTTGAAAGCACTGAACACCTATGAGATGAATTGGAAAACTGACTCATCACATCAGTGCCTGATTTTACTAAAATCCTTGTGGCTGGATAAACATAAATCTCCACAAGCCCAATCGGAAAATCTAGAGGAACATCTCCCCTGAAGAATGGAGATTATTATAACAGCAAAAATTTACAAAATTTAGTATGTAATGTTCTAAAAGCACATAAGATTCTTACTAAATTTCTAATTATATTTACCACATACACATGCATGCAGAGTACAACATGGAGTTAAATGATTTTCCATGACTGCCCAACATGTAAACATGAAAAAACTAGTAGTACATAATACTGTGTCCACAAACATTTTTCCATATAGTGTATATAAACTACATTCATTCACTGCAGAGCTGTTGATTTTTTGCTACTGATTTGCCAGAAGGTGTTGATTAATTTTAACAGCAGTTCTAACAGTGCGTCTGTTTGCAACACAAATCACAGGTTTATATGAATGTGCTTGATCGAATACATTAGTGTTTCTATAGCAACGGCATGTGCAGGGATTTGCAAGGCAGACGTGGCAAAATAAGGAGACGTATAGATAACTTTTATGGAAAAAAATTCTTCAGTGTCAGTGGTTTGTTGAAGTCAGAGGTAAATCTAAGCTGCAAGGTTGTTCTCAAAATGAAGTGCTTTATGTACATCAGTATTCACAGCCTTTGCTCAATACTTTGTTGAAGCACTTTGGCACTGATTACAGCCTCAAGTCTTTTTGAGTATGATGCTACAAGCTTGGCAGACCCTTTTTTTGGGCAGTCTACCATTCTTTTTTGCAGAATCTCTCAAGCTCCATCAGGTTGGATAGGAAATGTGTCGGTGCACAGACATTTTTAGATATTTCCACAGACGTTCAATCGTGTTCAAGTCTGGCCACTCAAGGACATTCACAAAGTCATCCCGTAGCCACTCCTTTGTTATCTTGGCTGTGTGCATTGTCCAACATTGTCCTGTTGGAAGATAAACTGTCGCCTCAGTCTGAGGTCCAGAGTGCTTTAGAGCAGGTTTTTATGAAGGATGTCTCTGTACATTCCTACAATTATCTCTCCCTCGATCCTGACTCATCTCCCAGTTCCTGCTGCCGAAAAACATCCCCACAGCATGAGGCTACCACCACCATGCTTCACTGTAGGGATGGTATTGTCCAGGTGATGAGCGGTACCTGTTTTTTGTTTTTTTTTTCAGACATGACGCTTTCCATTCAGGCCAAAGAGTTTATTCTTTGTTTCTCATGGCTTGCTCTAGGAAGAATTCTGGTGGTCCCAAACTCCTTCAATGCTGCAGAAATTTTTCTGTACCCCTTCCCCAGATCAAAAGACAATTCCTTAGACTTCATGGCTTGGTTTGTTCTCTGACATGCACTGCTAACTGTGGGACCTTCTATAGACCAAATCATGTCCAATCAACTGAATTTACCACAGGTGAACTCCAATCAAGTTGTAGAAACATATCAATGATGATCAGTGGAAACTGGATGCACCTGAGCTCAGCCATTATTTGTCATTGCGAAGGATGTGAACATTTATGTACATGTGATTTTTGTCGTTTTTTTATTTTGAATAAATTTAAGATTTCAAACAAACTTTTTTCACTTTGTCATTATGGGGTATTGTTTGTAGAATTTTGAGGAAAATAATAAATGTGATCTATATTGTAATAAGGCTGTAACATAACAAAATGTGAAAAAAGCGAAGCGCTGTGAATACTTTCTGGATGCACTATAGTATCTACACATACATTTAACTATTAAGTATAGTTCCATAGAGTTCCATATATATATATATATATATATATATATATATATAAATTTAACCATAATTGATTTCTAACACCTGTATTTCTCTGACTATTTCATGTCAAAATTATCTATTGCACCATATCATTCCAGTCAAATTGCCAGATCAGTTTAACAGACATAAAATCATACTTTTGCATCAGCAAATCATTTCAGTAGGAAAAGTTGGATGATGACCAACCTTACACCAAATAATTGTCACCAAACTCTGAAAACATGAAATTGCCCCCTTTTTGGTGCATCCGCCTTAAATTAAAATACAGATATAAATCTAAATAAATACAAATTATAATTAAATTATCCATTTTCATTTTTACAATACTGAGAAATTATACATTTAAATAGATAAAATAAAAAGTTATAATTATAATAATATAATAATAATAATAATTCTGACCTTGATGGTGAATTAATTAATTTAAAGCATTTAAAACTTGAAAACAAAGCATAAAAAAAGTTTGTCAAAAAAGTGATAATCTATTTTGAGCTTTTTCAGTTCATTATTATTATAACAAATAAATAAACAAATAGACAGATACATAAATAAATCACACACTTCCACAGAGTAACATGTCTTTATATAGAATTGGTTATAGTACAGTTTGCCTGTTATTTAGCAGCTTTGCAATGCAACAGCTTTCACACAACTTGCACCCAATTACAGCCCAGTTGCATGAGTTGCTTAGTCGCTTAGTAGAATCTGGTGTAATTTGTTTCCTACAAACTTTGACGTTTCACTGAATTCGACAAAAAGAAACAGATCTTGACAGAACCTATGCTCCACACACCTTTTGTTTGCTGATCTGGGTGTTTCATTGTGTGAGAGTTTGGAAAGAAGTTTGGATAAAGGGAATGGGACTGCAGGACTGCGGAAATCCGACCGTGGCAAGACAAGACGTCTTGCTGTAAAAACATTATTCCCACATTCTTTTCTCTAATGCAATAACCACTGGCTATTACGCCACACTTCAAATCACCAGGTACAATGAAGCTTATAAATGTAATTATCCCATCACCACTGCTGACGACTGTATCCCAGCTTTGATTATTCAGCCTTTCCTCCAGTCAATCATCAGAGCGCTAATATAGAACCCTAGTGCCATGGCAACACATTGCATATTATGGTAATGTGCTTCCGTCGAATGCATGGAAACAAATCCTCCTGAAAAAGAGCATGCTGACGGGCAGGAAAACAAACTCAGTCTCTTTAGTTAAAGATGAAAGAAAAGTGCTTACACCAGATCCCATGAAAGTAAGGTCTATAAAATTAAACATAATGGTTAGAGTGTATACACTGTGCTTAAAGACAGAAACATTATAATAAGGAGGAAAAACATTATTTTATCATAATAACTATAATGCAATATACTATCCTTTGATTGGACGGATTTAAAGCTTTGTTCATGATGTATTCAGTTTAATATGGGTTTTTACTGCCTTGAAGACTTGCTTGCCCATTTTAAAATGCAGCCGTTGTACACTGATTTCGCTTTCTGTCCACAGTAATTACAGAAAACACTATTAAATAGAGATTTTAGTCTGCGTGAGTTGGAAAACCTGAGACATTTAAAATACCCAGCTGATATTCATTGGCATGGTACTCGTGATCATGTGACCCAGGAGTCCAGGGCTCTAGGGTTTTTTTAAAAGTCAACTAATCTATGTCTAATGGAAACATAAATCATTAATCATGTGCTCAAAAGAACTTTGTTCAGCCAGTAGTCATGCAGCAGTGAATACAAACAGTCGTCGTCTTCTTCTTTCGGCTGCTCCCATTAGGGGTCACCAGAGCGGATCGTCCGTCTCCATACCCCGCTGTCCTCTACATCTGCCTCTTTCACACCAACTACCTGCATGACTTCCCTCACCACATCTATAAACCTCCTCTTTGGTCTTCCTCTGTTCCTCCTTCCTGGTGGCTTCATCCTCAGTATTCTCCTACTGATATACCCCATGTCCCTCCTCTGCACATGTCCAAACCATCTCAATCCCCCTCACCTTGTCTCCAAAATAAGAAGCTATAACATAAAAATCTGGTTATCCCCAAAATTAATAGAGGAAAATTTTGTTTGTTTTATGGATAGCATTAGTAAAGTCCGATCCTGATGTAGGGTGAAAAAGCATGGAGTGGAATCAACGTTTTAATTCCTCTCAAAGGCCATTTAAGATCTTCCACTTCAACCCCTATAACCCATATCTTAATGATGTTCATTTTATGCACAGGGGCAATGTCATGCTGGAACAGGTTTGTGTTTCCTGGTTCAGGTAAAAAAAAAAAGAATTTATTCTACCACATGCAAAGACGTCCTATACAATTGTATGCATCCAACTTTGTGGGAACAGTTTAGGGAAGAAGCACATTTGGCTGGAAATGCTAAGGGTCTCAATATTTTTGTCTATATAGTGAATATATAATAAAGATATCATTTGATATCTTCATACTGACTGTGGGGGAGAAGCATTTATTGTATTAGGTACATTAAAAATATCTATTATTGCTTTGGATGAAGGTCATGTAGTGTAGAGATGCCAATTCTGGTCAAAACCCAGAAATTTTTCAATAAATCAAAAAAACAAAATAATATGTGTACAAAATAATAATAAAAAAATTTGTCAGTTTGGATGGGAAACATTCTGCTATGAATTTATATCAGTGAGCCTTATCTGGAATATTCATTGTTCAGGCAGACTATGGCTTGCACAAAACAATTGTAGGAGACAGAGGCGCTGCACTTTGGCTTACCTCATCATCATCAGCATCGTACTGTGCATACTGCTGCTCCATCATCTCTCTCTGACGCCTCTCCTGCTCCAGAGTCTGACTGATCAACTGTGCTACCTCGCTCTCCTGGCCTGGACGCTCCCGGCCAATCACAAACCTGCACAGAAATAAAACAACCAATTAGGAGGTTAGGAGTATTATTGCAAATATGGGGATGTTTCTCTGTTCTGTGTGTGTGTGTGTGTGTGTGTGTGTGTGTGTGTGTGTGTGTGTGAAGAAAAATCAGAGTAAGATGATTATGTTTAAGGTGAATTGTAAAAAAATAAATATCTGAAGCTAATCCCTCGTTCCACATTGTTTAAAAATGCACTAGGAAAAAGTAGACGCTCTTTTATCAGTCAGCAATCTTGTGAAACTCTCTGTAAACTATTTATTAGCTTTATTATTCTCACTTTTAACTCTATGCTATAACTACAGTAAGTACAGTGAGAACTAGACGTAAGCTAGAAGTGGTTTTGGTCGCATGACTTTACTTGAAGTCACCCCACATATCCTCAGTCCCATCCTACTTAAACCAACCAGAGGAAAAAAACAAAAAACAGAATTCACTAAACTCCTAAAACCTACATTTTGAAATCAAAATGTTAAAAAAACAATTTTAAACATGTTTAAAGGTGAGCGCTGCTGCAGGCACCAAATGCTGGGCACTTTCAGGTTGAGGGTAAAATCCATGGCTGGTGGGATATGAATTTTATTCATAAAATTTAACTGCGCATGAGACTACAGTTTGTATATACTGCATTTAAGCACACCTTCAATTCCATTATAAGCAACAATGCTATTTTGTGTAAAAACATGACAGTATTTTACTTTTTTTTTTTAGGAACCTTTCACAAATCTCCAGTCTAACGCCACTCATAGAAACTGACGCACGCCAGTGTTAAATTATCACTACCATTTCAATAACTTGTTAAGTGCTGAATTTGGCATTTCACCCTTGAAACATTTTATCATCAAACCTCCCCATCCAAATTGGCACCTTTTTAAAAAAAAAATATTTCCAGGCAAATTTTTTATCTGGAGTATTTTTGAGTGATTGCTTGTACTATGTTAAATGCACAGCTCCAACAACAGCTTCATGAAGGCTGGCAGGCCTGCACATGTCTTTAATAGAAATTCTGTAATGCTGCATGTCAAGTCTCTTTATATATATTCTACATTACCCATGCTACAGACTTTAAATATAAAATAAATAGACAAATTTGTTATAAGAATATGATGTTGACATTAGTCATTTCTAGAGTTTGGCTGAGTGAGTTGACTGCTGTAACTTTCTGCAAAAATCCATAACAATTTTTCCAGCCTCCAGTCATTATAAGAACGGCCTCTAGAGGCGAATCACTGACGTACGGAGAGTGATCTGTTATATAATAATATTTTTTAATTGATATGTTCATATTTATTTCCTTCAGCACATTTTCATGATTCACTAATGTTTTTTTTCTTCTTCTTCCTCTTTAGGCTTTTCCCATTAGAGGTCGCCACAATGGATCATCCGTCTCCATACCCCCTGTCCTGTACATCTGCCTCTTTCACCCCAACTACCTGCATGTCTTCCCTCACCACATCCATAAACCTCCTCCTTGGTCTTCCTCTTTTTCTCCTTCCTGGTGGCTCCATCCTCAGCATTCTCCTACTGATATACCCCATGTCCCTCCTCTGAACATGTCCAAACCATCTCATTCTTGCCTCCCTCGCTTTGTCTCCAAAATCCCCCTACATGCGCTGTCCCTCTAATAATCTTGTTTCTAATCCTGTCCTCTTGCAGATCCTCTTCTATCACAAATCACTATTGCCACTCTTCTCCACCCACTTCACCCTGCCTGCATGCTTTTCTTCACTTTTCTAACATACTAATCATTACTTTGCACTGTTGACCCTAGGTACCTGAACTCCTCCATCTTCTCCACCTCTTCTCCCTGCAACTGCACCACTCCACTGCCCTCCATCTCATTCACACACATGTACTCTGTCTTACTCCTACTGACTTTCATTCCCCTTCTCTCAAGCGGATATCTCCACCGTTCCAGGCTCCTCTCAACTTGCTCTCTCCTCTCACCACAAATAACAATTACATCCACAAACATCATGGTTTTACGAAGTCCTATCTGACCTTGTGCGTCAACCTGTCCATCACCACAGCGGGAAAGGGTTTAGAGGCGATCCTTGATGCAATCCAACCTCCTTCTTAAACCAGTCTTTCGTTCCTACTGTACACTTCACTGCAGTCACACTGTCCTCATACATGTCCTGCACCACCCTCACATACTTCTCTGACACACCTGACTTCCTCAAACAATACCACAACTCCTCTCTCGGCACCCTGTCGTACGTTTTCTCTAAATCGGCAAACACACAGTACAAAGTACGATTAAATCTAGCTATCGATAGTCACGGTAAAATCCACTAACGGTCAACCTCTTGACATTTCCCCAAATAGCAAGTGATCTCCTGGCTTTGTGTAAAGCTAATGCAAGAAGTGGACCTTCTAATCGTTCTGCATCTGCACCCAGGGCTGCTCGCTCCTCCTATGGTGCTACAGTGGAGCTGACCTGGAAAGGCCTGTGTGCCACTGTACATACACTGGTCGTCATGTGCAGCGTGCTAACTGGGATGACAGGCGAGCCATCTAACCTCTTCTGCCAAAATGCTCATAAGTCCTCATTCACTCATAACCCAATATATCCTTCCTAGGGTCCATTTGAATAGATCTGCCTGGTCAGATTCAGTGACCATTTAAGTCGACGTGGTTTGAGACTTGGATTAATTTCTAAGTCAAATATAGAACGACAGGAGAATCTGGGCCACAAGGCGACACGCTCAATACGAGCAGGTGAATTCCTGAAGGAGAGAACAAATCAAAGAAAATGGGAAAAAAAGAACAGATGTATATAATAGAAAGATCTTGAAGAACAGAGCTGGGAACACTTTCTATGAAGGATATATATCTAATGACCTCTGAACATGTTCATAACATATAAATTATTTATGATGCTATTGTATTACTATTATTATTACTATAATAGCTAACATTATACAACAGTGGTGTTATCATTATACAACATGTTATACAATGTATAACATTATACAACATCTGACGGATGAGATGTTGATTCATTTTCACACAGCAGCTTTAGCAGTATTTACCAGCTGATTTAACAGCAAATCAGTTTATATTAAAGAGTTGGTTTTAATACATGGATGGGAAATGCGAATTCACAAGAAATACACACATCGGAAGCACACACATATATTGAGATGAGTTATTAACATGTAAATGCTGTACACTTTTTCAGCAATTGCATCATGCGATCCAACATACAAAAAGCATTGGGACGTCTGATTTTTTCCAGCCATATGTGGTTCCTTCCCATGAAGTCCAAAACCCCATGAAGATATGGTCAAGAGTCAAGAGTGAAGAAGCTTTTACTGTCATTCCAACCATATAAAGTTGACGCAGTGCACAGTGAAATGAAACAACATTCCTCCAGGAACCCTTTTTTACATAAGACAACATGTGGTTTACATGAGTTGAAGTAAAAGATCTTGAGTGGCCTGCTGTAGAGCTCTGAACACCTTTTTGATGAATTGGAATGCTGACTGCACCCCAGGCCTCCTCCCCTCACCTACATTAGTACCTGCCTTACACCCTAACCCCTTTGTGACTGAATGAGCACAAATAATAACCACAAATAGGAAGTAAATGTGGAATATGATGTTCAAAAAGCACATGCGAATCCTATTTTTAGGTGATATATACCGTAATTTCCGGACTATTAAGCGCAAATATAAGCCGCACCCACTGAATTTGACAAAGATTTTTATTTTGAACATAAAGATGCCGCACCTGTCTATAAGCCGCTACACTGAAACTAATGAACTTTACACAGGCTTTAATGAAAGTCAGTGTCTGTTACACGGCTTGTATCTAAACAGTAGCCTACCAAGAAAGTCATTGTTCACTGTCTTCCTCCTTCCTTTTACAACAATTTCTCTCGAGAGTTTATCTTTTGGCATCGTCGTGCGTTTAAAAATCACCATCGGTGAATCTTTTCTCCAGATGCTGTGCAGCTCAGAACACAGGTGAAGTGTGTTTTTCATTCCCGGTTGTTTTCAGCGTGACGAATGATTCGCATTTCCTGTAGACAGTCCGAGTGAGCGGCAGGTCAAACGTCAGAGGAACATCATCCATATTTATGATGTGGTGCGGCCCGATTCAATGGGAGCGCATCTGATTTAATATAAAGAATTTCATTGGTTCACCTGAACCCGTTGCGCAATTTCATTGGTCTAATGTTATGAGGCTCAGATTTTTTTTTCTTAAGGTTTGTGAAAACAGGAAAACCCCAGGAAAAATCCATATATTAGCCGCTTTATTGTTTAAGCCGCGGGGTTCAAAGCGTGGGGAAAAAAGTAGCGGCTTATAGTCCGGAAAATACGGTAGATTATTTGTGCAACAAATTCTTGTTGGTTTTTTGCTTTTCAATCATATCCAAAGTATTTCTTAGTCACAAAACCTGCCAATTATTATTTTCAATATAACAGCCTGTACTGCAAGATCTTTATAGAAAATAATAAAGAATGATGCTGAAATAATGACTATTTTTTAATAGTAGTATATATTCTATATACTACTGTTTGTATATTAAGTCTATAATATAAATGCACAAGTCTGTGTTTCTATGTATATACAAAATTCACTTAGAAAACTCGGTTAGAAGTGATATGATGTTTTATGAACACTCGTGCATTGTCAATGATTCATATTATATAATAAACCCGCAGTAGCTATAAACTACAATGCGTTTCCTTCAGTAATAAAAAACAGTGTATTGCTGTAATTTATAGGTTAATAAAAATAAGCCCTTATAACAAAAGGACCACTGACTCTCTGACTATCAATATTTGCTGAACAAATAGCTTCGGCTCACATTACACCAGATCAGAGGGAAATAAATGTAAATAAATATCCAGAAGTAGATCTATTGCAACTCTTTTAACAAGTACGTTTCTCTTCACTGTAACATCAACATTTATTTTAAAGAACACACTCTGCTGTTAATGTGTATAAGCAATAATTGCAGAGTCTAATAAAAAAAGTTGATTAAAAAGGAAGGGTGGAGGGGGGCAGGGGGTGAATTTGGTGTAAAAATAAATCTGTGTCATGCTGTGCCGTCCTACTGTTTATCAAGAGTGTGTTTTCGTTGAGTGAAATCTTATTTCACGAACACAAAGAGCCGCTCTGTTTCCGCGTCTGAAGGCGTCTCAGTACACTAATGAGAACTGCGGCCTTTGTGTTTCTCACACACAGGAGAAAAGATCCGCTGAATTTCAGCAGTAATGTTTGACATTTGCATAAAAAGACAAGCCACCAGCATTTCAGAAATGTGTGTGTGTGTGTGTGTGTGTGTGTGTGTGTGTGTGTGTGTGTGTGTGTGTGTGTGTGTGTGTTGCATGGTTTAAACCATGTTCTACCATACAATACTCACCTATTTACCCAATTATAATGTATATACACTAAATACATAATTTATACATGTATTATATTGATAAAAGCAAAAACACTAGTATATAATAATTTTGTGGGTTATTTGAAAGCCTCACCTGACCACACCTTGGGTGTTTCTTAACACAGAGGCAGCGAAGCTCTGAGTCACACCCACCAGACTGGTGCCATCGACTTCTACAATCTGGTCGTTCACCTTAATCCTGGCAAAAAAAAAAAAGTAACAGAAGCAGAAGGTAAAAAAATGTGTGTACTTGGCTTAAACATTTACATCAAAATCCAGTATTGATTCCCAGATCATCTGAAGGAGGTTATCGCTGAAGCTTTGTTCTGCAGAATACATTTGATAACACTTCTACTGCACACATGGGAGTAATAAAGAGAAATACAGCCTCTAGGTGAAATTACATTTTAATTTGACTGGTTGAATATCTGTGAACAAGTGTGAATGATATCCGGGAAAAATCTCAGGCTGGATTTCACTATTTTATTGTATTTTATTTAGCTTGTTTATTTATTTATTGACAAAAATGTTGTCTAATATGGTTGTTTGATGACTTCTGAGTCAGTGCAAAAATTGTTTATAGTTTTAAACATTACTTTTCAGAACAAAAATTGTCATAGAAAATAAAGAAATCATAAAAAAATAAAAAAATAAATAAACAATACTAATGGCTGTTGTTTTTTGCAAAAATTCATGTCATATAAAACTGTTTAAAAAAAAAAATAAAAAAAAAAAATAAATAAAAAACATACTGCCAGCTGGGTTTTTTCTCTTAAAAAGAAAAACCTCGGGAGAACTGTTGCAAATTTTCAATCCAAACACCCAAAAGTCATCCGAACTTGTCTTTTTTGGATTATGGAATAACAAAATCCTCAATCACCACCAAAATACCATTATCACCAACTGTCAATCATCCGTGAGCTAGTCTGATCAGCAATTTCATGAGCACAAAATGTCATTGATATTTGAATAAACATGAAACCTGAACTTATGTGCTACAGTCCTTGTAGTGTAAGTGAAAAGCTAAGGGTTAAACATCTGAAAGGATTTTACTACAATCTATATAATAAAGTTTTCAACCATGCAGTACTTCTTATATAGAAGGTGATACAGACATGAAGGAGATAGTCATGGCTTAAAGTTTCATATCTATGCATTTGAAAAAAATTACAATCTAAATGTATTCGATTTATTACATTTTATATTAAATAAGACTTACCTGCAAAAACAAATCTACAATACTGGTTCAATGTGTTTACTCTTCCATTGTTATCTCAAATGGGCAACTTAATTTGCTTGTAAATGTCTATAATACCCAAGCTAAGGGGTGAATCTAAAAATCTGAATGTGGTCATTAGCAACATTAAAAAAATCATTTGTGCACAAGTATTTCATTTTACAAGTGTGCCTGTTAAAGAGATAAATAATACAGTATTTTCTTCAGACAAAACTTTTCTAGAATTACAATTATAGTTTGGGGACTTTAGCTGAAAAGAGTGCACTGTGCACTGCTGAACACTTTCTCTACACTCCTGACTGCTGCTTTCTGCGCAGCTGCTGTGATTTATTCTTCTTTGCTGTTTGATATCTAGTGTCTCAATCCATTGGTCCAGTCTAAATACAAAGCTGCTAGCAAATCCACTCTGTTATACTGTATAGACAGGCAGGTGGCAGAGTCCTTACAAGACAGAATCCTAATGTGTTCCTTATGAGTGCATAAACACAACTCGACCTTCAGCCTTGCCTTAACGCTGCGATGATAATCATCGGCTCTATGAGAATCATGCTATACTATTAAACCAGCACTGTGTTAGACAATGGAGAGAAAAAGGGTGGAGGAATTTACATTCAGGCTTAGAGAACAATCGTAGACCAAAGATCTTTCTAGCCTTGCACTAATCTCCTCTCTAAAGCATCTTTACTTATACTTCAGCAAGCTACTGACAGACAGAAAGTGCTCTTTTCTCCAAAATAATCTGTTGCAGTGAACGCTCTCATGTCTCTGCAACACTAATATCATGCACATGTTCTCATGTGGTCAGATTTGGTCCTAATACTTTTCATATTGCTTTAATCCTGTCAGTAGTGGTTAAAGTAATCCAGGCTAAGTAGGTAACCTGCTACATGATGGCCTCTCCTCGTTTTCCTCTCTGCATCGTAAAAGCCTCCCACATTTTAGCTTCTGATCTGGTCCGGGAAAGGATGCATTGGTGCGTACTTATCCCCCAATCTCCCTCTCTGCACTTATTTCGCTTCATCTCTTTGTCTCCGCAAGGTCCTTACCTTCTATCTCTCTCTGCTGCTCCACCTTCGATCACAGTCTTGACAAAGATGCCAAGCTTCTCCAAGCCCGCGTCTGCTCCCACTCCCATCCCAATAATGCTGATACCCAGACCGTCGTCATCTGAACCAAAAAATGAAGTAAATAAAAAAATGTTAAGAAAAAATAAGGTCATTTTGAATAAAATAGCTGCAATAAGTCTAAAAGTTGGGCTTGCAGTCTAGACCTTTCGCCATTCGAAAACATCTCGGATCATGAAACGACAAATACAACAAAGGACACCCAGAACTGTTAAGCAGCTAGAATCCTGTATCAGACACATACTGTATGGCACAGCAATCCTTTCTCAAAACTTCAGCAATCAGTCTCATCAGTTCCCAGGTGCAATAAGACATAAGACGTAATGCTACACAATGGTGAACATGGCCCTGTCCTAACTTTTTTAATACCTGTTGCAGCAATTAAGTTCAAAATTACCTTATTTTTTTCCCTAAAACGGTATACATTCTCAATTCACATTTGATATGTTTTTTTGTTTTATTGTGATTAGAATATCAATTTATACAAAGAATATAAAAAAATCTGAATGGCAAATAAACCATTTAGATCTGTAAATCATTATTGATTTTTCCTTCAAGTGTTAAGATCTTTGCAAATCATAAGTGTTTTATTGGTGCATTTTCAAAAAAATATGAACGAAATATATAACATGGAAAGGAGGGCAAATATTTTTAAATGCAACCTGTGCAGAAATCCTGTAAATAGTTTGTTTGTGACTTCTAGGACAAAACAGTTAGTCCAACACCCACAGTGACCTTCATACAACAACAGAGTAATTATGTGCCTTATTTACAATTTGTCCCAGTAACATTTTCTAAGATTTCCTGACTGAGATTTTAAAGATTTACATCTTTTAATATGTATAATTTAAACATAACCCATACATGCTAACTCTTATTATTAAATATTTATCAGTACAATGTAAAAAATAAAATAAAAAATTCACCCTTTTCCAGCTCCACTGGGAAAAGTTCCAGTTTCTCCACTCTCTTCTCCAGTTCATACTCTGCTGAGGATGCTACTGGATCCACCTCCTCATTCCTGCGATCATAATCCTCGTTTGAGTAGGTATTAAAAACCTGGACAGAAAAATGACCAAACGTTATCTCACCACTGAGGTCAGTTAAAGACACAACCATGACTGTCTTTATTTCAGCCTTCAAAGTATGGCATGTGTAGTGCAGTAAATCACTGAGGTGTTGACAGTACTGCCCTTCTGAGATATAACTCATAATATGTTCTCAATTTCAGCGAGCGATAGTCGACTTTCAATGTCTGAACCTGAAAAATGACTGAATTGGGACAAAGTGGAAACTGTTGTCACTGATGATTGCTCACTGAATTGGCCGTGTAACTAAATATCAGATGCCTCGGCTATGGCATCTGAAACGTAGTCACTCCCAATCCTTTCAGGGTAAGTGATGGTGCTGAGCAGTGTAGAGTGAGGGACCAGTCATGCAGAGATGCAGGCCCTTAATCATCTGTGCTCCAGGGGTGCTTTATCATGCGGACCCTGCAATCTGATCCCAGCTACCTTACATCGCTAGGATATCCGAAGAAAAATTTTACTGTGCTGGAATGTACATATTACAAGTAAAAAGCACATTTACTTTTAAGCTGATAGCAAGAGAAAAACACCCTGAGATGATTTGAGGAAGAATATTGAAAGACTCAAAAGGGAACCCATACTCACACTGGATATCCATTTATTATAGTTTCCTAAGTCATTGGAAGGGAAAATGTCATGCTACTGAATCCAATCTGCACAGTTCTCTCTCTCTCTCTCTCTCTCTCTCTCTCTCTCTCTCTCTCTCTCTATCTATATACATATAAACACACACTGTATAGAGACAGACGGACGGACGGACGGACAGACAGACGGACGGACAGACAGACAGACAGACAGACAGACAGACAGACAGACAGACAGACAGACAGACAGACCATTTCACAGGTTTTGAAATGAAGGCCTTTCTCTATTAAGTTGTTATTGTTTTAAACACACCAAAATGTACATTCCCATCAAATTATAGGACCAAAGATAAGCTCATAATCCAAAACTGGCTGAAGTGTCAGTGAAAGTAAAGGAAAGATTGACTGCTATTGCATCCAAAGACATCCTATACACTGGTGTGCCTCCAACTTTGTGGTCACACTTTGGAGAAAAACCACATCAGGCTGGAAAAATCCGGGTTCCCAATATTGTCTATATAGTATCTTTTGGCATGGTAAATATCGCATAAAATGAATGTAGATCAAAACTACGCTGCATACTTATCAAAAGCATGCCTGGATGTACGAAGGAAAAACAGCATCCATGTTCATGGTGCAGTAAAGTGTTCTAGCAGCCATCTTTCTTAATGTATTTTCATCAAGAAGGTCAGTCAGTCATGTCTTTTTAACTGAAGCCAATCAATAATGTAATGATTAGTGTTTATTTATTTAAATGTACTTATACGGGTTTGTGTGCGCTTTGCACAATTTGTACATTTGTAAATGACCATTGGAGTAAGAATTTCATTAGATGGTGTTTTCACGCATGACATTTAAAGTCTCTTCTCCTTGGGCTCTTATAAAAAATATTTCTATGCTGAACATTATAAGGATAGTAAAATTTTATTAATAGTAAAGTTTGCAATGGATGATCTTGCCAGATCTCACAGTTTGATCTAGGGCAATCTACACTCCAGAGAAAACAGCCTATTTCTATTTCATCCTATGATTCCACCTATTTCAATGAAGTAAATTTCCAATAAAAAGGTTTATAAAAGAACCTAATGAAACTTGGTGTGAGGATTGAGGTTTTCACTATGTATTCTCTCCATTAATAAACACACCCTAATAGAGATGAGAATTTATTAACCTTAAAATAAAACTGTAGTTGGCTAGAACACTGTGTTTTTATAGTAGCATCCTGAACATAATTATACTAAAACTGCAGTTGCACATTGCTCTTGTCTTACACTTGACACACAGTTTGCACCTTATGTGATCCTGTGAATGAAATCTGTGTTTTATCCTGCACATTGTACCATGGGCCAGGAGACATGCTTCTGAAGTAAAGATGCTCCTAATTATAGAACCAAAAAAGGTTTATAGATGTAAAAACCGAGGAAAAACCCACATTAAATCAGTGCTTTAATTTCTCCTTTGCTCTTACTTGTTTCTGTCCTAGATAGACATAATTATTTTCAGATCAGCGCTCGATGATGTGTTAAAGAACTCCTTGTTCTTTTCGCTCAAGGCAATTCTTTTTTAGTTGACATTAATACTTGGACATAGAACATGTTTGTAGCAAAAAACACTGTCTAAAACTTTTACACAGTATTGTACGTGTGAATTAACCCTGCCATTAGGGTTGCACAATCCAGTGCCGGTCCCAGGCCCGGATAAATTAGGAGGGTTGCGTTAGGAAGGTCATCCAGCCTAAAAACATGTGCCAAATCAAATATGCGCATCAGGAATCAGAATTTTATACCGGATTGGTCGAGGCCCGGGTTACCAGCGACGGCCACAGGTATCGTTAGCCAACAGGGGAGCGGTGGAAATTGTGCTACTATTGGCCAAAGAAGGAAAAGAAGAGGAGGACGACATCTACAGAGAGAGCAGGGAAAGGAAAAGTGGAGGAAAGTGGAGGTTGATGGAGAGGAGAAAGGTAGATATGTTGTGTGTTCAGGAGACTAAGTGGAAAGGAAGTAAGGCCAGGAACATTGGAGGTGGCTTTAAACTTTTCTTTAATGGTGTAGATGGAAAGAGAAATGGTGTAGGGGTGATTCTGAAGGAAGAGTACAGTAAGAGTGTAGTGGAGGTGAAAAGAGTTTTTTAAAGGGTGATGAACGTGAAGCTGGAAGTTGAAGGGTGATGATAAATGTCATCAGTGCTTCTGCTCCACAAGTTGGCTATGAGATGGAGGAGAAGGAAAGATTCTGGAGTGAGTTAGATGAAGTGGTAGATGGTGTACGTAGGAATGAAAGATTGGTGATTGGGATTCCAGATTTTAATGGACATGTAGGTGAAGGGAACAGAGGTGATGAGGAGGTGATGAGTAGGTATGGTCTTAAGGAGAGGAATGTGGAAGGGCAGATGGTGGTAGATTTTGCTAAAAGGATT
>MU551628.1:688384-719107 GCA_024362625.1 Silurus asotus
ATTCTGGAGTGAGTTAGATGAAGTGGTAGATGGTGTACGTAGGAATGAAAGATTGGTGATTGGGATTCCAGAGTTTAATGGACATGTAGATGAAGGGAACAGAGGTGATGAGGAGGTGATGAGTAGGTATGGTCTTAAGGAGAAGAATGTGGAAGGGCAGATGGTGGTAGATTTTGCTAAAAGGATTGAAATGGCAGTGATGAACACTTATTTTAAGAAGAAGGAGGATCATAGGGTGACATATAAGAGTGGAGCAAGGTGCACACAGGTGGACTCTGTTTTATGTAGGAGATGCGAGTATCAAACATTTGGTAGGGAAGCCTAGAGAAAATGGTCAAAATGCTGAATATCCTTATAGCTAACTTTATTATTCAAAATGGATACCGAAATGCAGTTAAAAAAAAGGAAAACAAAATGAACTGTGGAATGTAATAGCTGCTCATTCTCATATCCTAATGGGATTCTAAATGAGTGCTTTATTAATGACTCAGAAACGTGTTAACTGTAGATATAAATAGGTGGTAAGCATCTAATTAGTTTAATATAACTGTTCTTAATTGACTTTTGTTTCAAATTAAGTCACTTCTAATATTTCCTGGTTTCCTTGATTTTGAACCACATTTTAAAATATTTAAAATCCGGTCAATTAACCAAAAATGTCAAATATATAAAAAAATATATATATAGTGCTTAGACCTTTTTGCCCACCAGAGCCTATCATAATATCATAATAGATACAACTGGTGTGTTCTACCAACAGTATAAAAAGTTTAAGTCACGACTATAATACTACAATAGTTTGGTATCACTATATAGTAGGGGTGTACGGCACACGTATTCACGCTTTAAGTGCAATTCAGTTTTACGTGTAGAACAGTTAAAATTAAAACGCAATAATTAATACATTTTTCAATGTATTTAATTGTATTTAATTTGTGACAAATTTTACTTATTTTAATTCATATAATAAAAAAGCGTATTGCATTAATTTGACGTATTATATTTTGTTCATAAAAATATTAAATATTCTTCAATATATTATTTCATCAAGCAGGCACTTCATTGAAAATGTTTAAAAAATGTAAACGGTTTAAATAATGATCGCAAATATTAATAATAATAAACTGCGTTAATAAAAAAAACGACAAACAATTTTATGTTTTGCATTTCTTCCCCTAACCGTACCGAAACTGAACCGAACCGTGACTTAAAAACCGTGGTATTTACCGAACCATGAACATAAACCCCTCCTATACAGTCATATTCTTTATACATATCTTGCCATATTTACAATATAATACATTTTTAAAAGCTAATGTGCAATGTGACCATTGAAACTATAAATATGTATGAATAAAGAAATCTATATTTAATCTCCTTTATCAAGGTGCACAACAAAATCGATTTAGAATTTGCATTATAAAATCTCTAGGTTGTCAGGACTAACACAAAGTGACACATTCTCCAGCACCCACAGATGGAGGCTGAGCTCTTGGTTATCATCTATCAGCACAAGAAAACTGCCAACCACGTCAAGCTGTCACTATCGACACAATCGCCAGCTTCATTTAAACTCGTAATAGTGTCCCCGCTTCCTCGTAAGTGACGGAAAAAAAAAATTGGCCTGGAGCGTCTGAAGCTTGTTCATTAGAGACGTAAATCATATGCAGGATGTGCTCTAAATATAGAAGGTGTAAAAGTACTCGCAACGGAAGCAATTGGAACAACGACTGAAGGAGTGGCTTTGCAAAAGCGTGATATGAGAAGAGGTATCGTCACTGTGGACATCCCATCATCAATAATGCAGCCTGATCAAGCGGCATGCATTATTAAGCAGCCACATTGCAGAACAATGGATGAGCCGTTACAGCGTGTATAAGCTGATTTGCTTCAGTCTATGCCCAAGTTTGTAAGAGAACCGACACAGACTGTGGGAATATTTGTAAGAAGACGGTATGTGTCATAGAGCAAAAAATATATATTTCCGGTATACAACAATACAATTTTGGCTTCATCTTTCTGTCCAAAAAATGCTTTCAAAATCATGACAGATGGAGGATGATGGTGGGTTCACATGTCCCATAGCATGCCAAGAAGCATTTAAATACGGTCAAAGTGAGAAAAAGGCAAGAAGGCAAAAGTGTGAAAAAGAACATGATAGATCGTGAGTGAATGAGAGCACGAGTGTAGGTGTGTGAGATACAAAAATGAGGTATCATGAGGCAGTGATCCCTAAAGGAAACGCTGCTCCAATGGTGGGTTTTGCATTCGCTGAGTCGACAGGCTCACCTGTCAGTGGAGGACTACCAGAACATTTCATGCACTATTAAGTACATTTCGCTGTTCTCTACCTGGCTACACCCACAATGTCCACATCCAACTAAAAATGGCATTCTGCCTAGTTTCCAGACATCGCATCTGTAAAAATGTTCACCGGTCTGCCAGAGACATAATATGAGGCGTGGGCTCATCTACAGTATTGCACTATGGATTAAAGATTCCAAAGTAGATGTGCATTTTTTCCATCAATTTTCTATTTTTCACCCTGGGGGCTGGAACACAATGCCACCTGTATATGCTCAAACGTAACCACAAATCAGGTGTGGTCTAAACCAGATGTTTTTTTATTCACAATTTATTTAATGATCCAAACCACTGTGTGTTTAGAAAGAGAATCCTAGGGGATACAATTTTCTCATATCAATTTGAAGCCAATTGAATTCACTATGACTCTGACTAGGAGGTTGTTAAGAATAAATGGAGAACTGATGTCAAATCACATTCTGTTACATCTTTATAACACACATATAATCCCTTTTAGTGTAGTCATAAAGGTATATAGAAGCACAGTGTTCTGGGAAGAACTCTTTCCAGTCTAAGTCCTTTACAAACTTTTACACTGATGCAACAAAAATAACAAAATCAATGTCATAGAATACCAAATTAGATAGACTTGTAAGGCAATGTGGATTCTTGCAGTTGCTGATTTTTACCTGGCACTGATTATTAACCTACAACACGTGTTTTTAGCTGTAAATACAGGTAGTCCCCAACTTAGATTTTAGTCCCCCAAAATTTTTACTATTTACCCCCAAAACAAATTTTTACTATTTACTTTTTACTCTCATCGGCATATCTTGTATATACACTTTTTTCTCATATATATCTTTATATATTTTATATAGTTTATACTTTATTTATCTGCCTTCTTTTTCTTAGTTTATTTTTCTCTCCATCCTATTCCCTCAAGCCAGACCGTCATAAAAAGCATTTCACTGCACGTCGTACCCGTATGTATGTGTATGTGACAAATAAAGTTTAAATTGGTTTGATTTGACTTACGATGGTGATGGGTTCCAATGACCCCATGATTTAAAAATATTGTAGATCGGGACATGGCCTAGCCTACACAGGAGTCTTAAATACCCAGAAGAAATAGCATCTAAATCAGAGATATTGCTCATTCATAACCGCAATTTATCTAGATACATGTTATTGATATTGAGTACCCTGATTCTAAAGACAGAAGTTTCTCTGTGTAAGTACTGACATATGTTTAGAGCTTAATTCTCCATTTTGTACACCAATGTAATATAGAATGTAGAATAAAATGTTATCATTCATAGATTCCGAAAGCGGTTTAATAAGCAGTGGCATCTCCTTCAATGAGAAATCTTCCTGTATTAAGATCCTAAATAACCCCTTCAAGGTGAACAAACTGGAAAACCTTTTATGGTGTTAGATTTAAGCTTAAAATGTGTTCAAATCTTTTTTGCTACTTCCTCTTCTACAGTCATATCCCATTGGCTACTTTCTGATCGACAAAGCTGTGAATTGACACTTGACAAATGTGAACAAGAGTGTGATCTTTTCTAATTCCATGCTGCTCTGGAGGGTACAGCATGGCTGATGTTTGATTTTTTTGCGGTGATGTAAGATTTGGCCGTCTTTCTTCCTTTCCCTCTATTCCAAGAATGATCCTCCCTGAACTGCATGGGCAAGTCATACAGTAGCGACACCACCATCCATCTTTTCACTCCCACTCTCTTCATTACGGCTCTTTCCTTTCACTGCTCCTCTCGCTTGTTCCAGCACTCAGCGTCATTTTGCTTTCCTCCATTAGTATTCAAATAACGTGGTGCTGAGCCAGGCCGCCTTTGACTACAGTGCTGGGGCCCAGGCCAAAGATTAACTGCGAGGTGCGACAGGAAAAAAACAAGAGACACCGGGGCAGGAATGATAAAAGCAAGAAAAGATATGATAGAGCTGGGATGGGTGGAGGGTTAGAAAGTGCATTTGTATTGACACTCAACACTGAAGGGCACCTCAGTTTGGCCAATCACCACTGATCACATTAAACCGGGCCTCTTCAGTGTCAACTCATCCAAAGCGTCATGGCGGATGCCCAAATAACCTGCTTTAGAAAGACATTTTGGCATTACGTCCACACAAACCACTCACATTAACATTCTTAAACATTTCCTTGTGGCCATATAATGCTGACTCACACCAGAAGCAATCAACATCATCTTAAAAGGTCCACCATCTGTAGAGATTTACCGTACTGGCGAGTGTTCCAGACAGTTACTGTTATTGCTATCAATAAAGCGAATACTTTGTTACTTCTACATCAATTTGTCTTGTTGTATCTTACATTTTGTCACCCCTTTCACCATTTTAGTGTTGGTTTTTCAATTCTGTATTAGGCCATGTCCTCTCATTTTTGTCTGAAAATGCATATTTTAATTTATTCAAATCTAATATTTCCATTGTATTATTCATTTGATTATTTGACCTTCCGTCCACACCGAGACATCGTTTTCAATCAACGCTAAAGTAAAAAAAAAAACGCTCACCAACACGATCCATTTCAAAAAGCCGTTTTCGCGTCGCAGTGTGGACTGCAAAAACGCAGGTTTTCGAAAACGATGATGTCATTGGTGCGACATTTTGAAGAGCAAGAAAGTAATGTTTTGCTCACGTGCAGTGGACCAGCACCATCTTACCTCAGTGACCTCATCACATCTCGCACTGCACTACGCTGCCTGAGATCCTCCAGCACTGCTCGACTGGTACCACCTTCTTTCAGAATGAGAAGTAAGTATACTTCAAAGCTCTTCTCTGTTCTTTCACCGAGGTGGTGGAATGAACTTCCCCTAGATGTCCGTACAGCAGAGCCCCTGATTATATTGACGATTGAAGACCTTCCTCTTCCTAAAACACTTAAATTAGCACTTTCTAAGTTTGCCTAGTAGAATTTAAGAGTTATATTTATATTTAGTTTGTAAACCAGTGTAGATTTATTCATTACTAGTGACTCAAAGCACTTTTGTACGTCGCTCTGGATAAAGGCGTCTGCTCTATGCCGCAAATGTAAATGTAAGGGTTTTCAGACGTTTCAGTGTGGAGGAGAAACTTTTGGGAAACAACAGAAAACAAAAGTTTGGATGCAAAGAGTTCTAAAAACAAAAATACTGTGTAGAAATTCACACGGATTATTGTGGCCTTAGTTTCTACACTTCCTCTTGCAGAATCTACACATTGTTAAACCTATGCTATACGATGTGTACAATCATTATTGATTTCAGGTACATAAAAAAACACTAACGTGCTTTATACTATTAAACAGTCAGAGATAATAATAGTTTCCAAACACATGTGCCAAATCATCATCATGCACTAATGTCCAAAGACACACCTGCAAATTACATATTGCTGTGGGCATGATAATAGAAAGAAGACTTTTCCCTGTCAACAATGCCTTGCCTCCTGTGTATTATACTCAGTGTAAGTAAACAGAACACAAATTAGGACTGGCAATCATGTCAAAGATTAACCAACACAGAAGTGTCAGGTCATAATAACACACAAATAGCACAATAAGGCACTATGCAGTGTGGTAGCAAGCTAATACAGCCATATTAGCAAGCTGGCCTGAAAGACAATTTTTTGTTTATTTTTGTAACACTTCTGTAATGCTAGAGAGATTATGATATCGGTAGAAGATAATAAGCAGAAACATCTTCCATGGTACAAATGCTTGGGCTATATCCAAAACGTGTATTCTCACACTGCTGTATGTATTCCTATACTGTGAAAAGGTTGGGATTTGCATTTCTCTTGTTTCCAGTCCTATTGCTGAGTCTCTCGTGGTTTGTTTCTCTAAAGTGTGCACCTGTTCTGTGTTCAGCCTTTAATTAGTTTTGGAAATTTAAACCTATTTGTCTCTATTGCTGTTGAACTGTTGCCACACAGTTCTGAGAGTTGTTTCCTCGTGGATTGTTTTCAGTTTTCCGACTCTCACTTGCATCATCGCTTCTGAATATATACAGGACACGTTAATAATATATTCAGTCATGTTGCCTACTTATGTATAATCTCCCAGTGATTCTTGGATTGCCCAAAATAAATACTATGATGACTTCACACATTCGTGTTCTCCCTCTACAGACAGACAGGTTACAGCCGGATTAACTGATATTACAGCAATGGTGTTTTTCTTTTCTAAAAATAAATAGGTCAAAATTATAATGAGAAAGAGGATATAGGTAGAATATGATATGAATGTAACTTCAATTGTTTGATTGGATGATTGAATAATTAGGAAAAAAAAATTTAATTAGGGGTATCCAATCTTTTCCCACAAAGCCAATCAAGTTCACACCAAATTCTACCTGTTTAAATTTAATGATTGTATTTTTCAATGACCAGCAGTTTTTGTTTGGAATGAAAACCTGCACCCACACTGGCCCCCTTTGTGAAAATGATTGGATGTATTGCATTAAATCCTGAGTACTGTAGGCCTTGGGCATCTCTGGTGCTCAACCTTTTTACAAAAAGCAACTGTCCATAGGCAGGCATAAATATACATTCATGTAAGGCAGGTCCACAGTTTGCATAAAAACTGTCCTTCATTTAAGCCTGGAGTGGGGAAAACGTATTTACCTTTTTCAGCCTTGTAACAAATTGCTGATTCTGACTGCAACTTATTTCCCCAGGAATACACTCCCTGTCAGTCTTTAATTTTGATCTTGAGTCAGTAGCACTGAGCTCCTTTACAACCAACAAACATTTCACTAACGCAGCGTGAGGTAGATTCCCCGAGTGAGAGCTTAAACAAGAAACTCTGAAAATGACAAACAACTGCTTCCTTCTTGTTTCACCCTAAAGGCATTTAAAATAGCAAACAATAAAGACTGAAGTCTCTTGATGCATACAGTATATTAATTTCTGCAACGGACCGGATTTATGAAGGTGGGATTTACTCAAGCAAATCTAATATTTCTATTGTACTTTTGTTAAAGTGCAGTTCTTTCTTATGTCAAGATGAACTACAACAATCTTTCCTCTGGATGTGATGCTTCTAAAGCTAATGACTCTCTGGTAGTTCTCTGAAGAATATGAAGCCTGGGTTTTTATTTAATTAGGAGCACAGAGGCAGCTTGGAAATCTGACTGAGAATCATTTCTGTGTCGTAAAGCGAGCTCAGTACGACTGAGTGTAAGCTGAGTGTAAAGCCTGCTCATATAGCCACAGGGTCGTAGAACAATGCAGGACAGTGTGTCAGGGCAGAACACAGTATCGTTTTTTTTTATTTGTACTCACAGCAGACTGAAAACAATGCCTGTCTCTCTGAAAGAAAAAAAAGCCTGAACTTGAGGTAAAAGTGTGAGTGCTTACTCCAGATACAGCCAGCTAGGAACTTTCCTGTCCAGAACAACCACAGAGGTATCTTTCTGTTACACAAGTATACTGTACAACTCGACTTTGGCTCAGTTCTGCGTTATTTATAGTAAAAAAAGAATAATCTTCGCCACAGGATTACAAAATGATATTGGGAATATTAAGCAAAGGTTTTACTCGTTTTTTTTTTTCAGGCAATTCTAATGTAAAAGTTTTTCATGTTCTTTCTCAATGGATATATAAGAAACTCTTCTCTCACAAGCTTGAACATTGCTAAAGGAAAGATAAAACCAAATTGCAGTTTCTCCAAACGCATTCATTCGGTTCAGGTTTTTGCTTCCGTTTAAATTCCCACATCGGTATCATATGGGTCATTTTCTCTATACTCACTTCTAATAGAAAAGCCTTTTATTTGAAACTCATAAGAGTCCAAGGGCAATTTTTAGGGCAATCAATAAAGATTTAAGCAAAGCACATATTTTTGCAGGGTGTATTCAGGTGTTCTTCAGGTCAAGGTAATTTTAACTGGGCTATAACTACAAAGGAAATGCCTGTAATGGTTAAAGATTTACCGCTAGATTGTAATAAAAGTAGTTCTGATGAACGCACAATATATGTAAGGATTACTTGGTATTCAAGAGTTGGCAATAATGTGGCACATAAATGTGTCATTTGCATTTACAATTATTATACAACGTTTTCTTTTTTTAACCCTATACTAAAATAAAAGTTGAGGTTGTGCATATTCTTCACGTCTCAATAGGTTTCCTTTGTATTCTTTAGTTTAACTTTGATATAGAACGACTAGCTACACTAAATTCAGATGTCTGAGATGACTAAAGATAGTATGATGGACTGATGACACATTCCATCAAACTGATAATTACCAAGTTGGTCAGTTGTACAATAGATTCTCTCATCATGGCTAGTGTTCCATGCAAAAACAGGTATGAGAATAAATTAAGAAAATAAAACAATTGGTTGTTTAATTTCAAATAAAAATTCAATAAATATGTTAGCTAAGTTAAAATTAATACAGTATATCTAGGTTTAATTTATCGGACAATCCTCACATCGTTTTTTGCAAGCTTTACTGATTTTATGAAGTAATTATTATAAATGTTAATGTTGAAGGTTTGTAGCTACAGCAGACTTGTTTGCTATAATACAGTAACTTGTACCTGACACAAATGAAGTCTGAACACATTAGGTTTTTAGTCTTCCACAGGTATTAGACAGTTTTGGGCAGGACTGGATGATGCAACTGTATACAGCATATAATCTGACAGGCCTGCCACAGGTAGGATGTGCCCTGTAATGAAATGGCATCTCATCCAGGTTGAATTACTGTCATATGCTCTTACATATTCCTCTCCTGACTCTAACCATCTGACTGTGGATGTATTAAAATGTATCAAAAATGAATGTGATTAACACAGTAATCGGTTTCTCTTAATAATGTGAAAAGACTTTTTTACACAGTTTTATTCATTTTCACATCTAAAAGTAACTTGTAAAGCAGTTTAGCTTTAAAACAAACAAAAAAACAACTACTCTACTGATAAAATATAAATTATATAGACACAAGTTTGTTGACACTTTCCCAAAAAACTGTGATTTCTGAACATCCCATTCCACATTTAGTCCCCATTTACTGTTATAATACCCTCCACTATTCTGAGAAGATGTTCCACCTCATATTAGAGTGGGGAGATTTGTGCTCATTCAGTCACAAGGGTGTTAGTAAAGTCAGGGACTGATGTGAGGTAAGGTGAGAAGGCCTGGGGTGCCGCCAGCATTCTAATTAATCCCCAAGGTGTTCAATAAGGTTGAGGTCTGTACTCGATAGCAGGCCATTTAAGATCTTCCATTTCAAGTTATGTAAACCATATTTTCAGGAGCTCACTTCATGCACAGGGCATTGTCATGTTGGAACAGGTTTTGTTCTCTAATTCAAGAGAAGGGAAAATTCATTGCATCCAAAAATATCCGGTACAATTGTCTGCATCTTTGTGAGTACAGTTTGGAGAAGAACAAAATGCGACTGGAAACGTCAGATGTCCCAATACTTTTGTCCACACAGGGTGTATATATATATATATATAAATAGCATGACACATTTCACTTATGAAAAACACTTCATGGTTCTATAATAAGGGCCTTACTCTATGAATCGTTACTGTTATCACTTCTACTAAAATTTACATTCACACTAAAATTTACATTCCTATCAAATTATAGGGCCATAGATCAGCTCATAATCCAAAGATGGCTGAAGTGCCCTCATACATCTTCTATGGAAAAATATTCTGGGCATTCATGCATCTCATCCGCTGAGCCTGAGTGACAAAATCTGTTGCAAAGGCACAAATCCGTGACTCACGAACACCTTGTACATTTCATGAACCTTCTAAAAATGGAGTATTTATAGCAGGCTGTTAGCATGCACCATGCAGGCATACTGTTAAACCAGTACGAGATGCATTTCTTCTGCAAATCAAATTCAGAGTGTTTCAGGAACATAAGAACAATTTTCTTATAGGCAAATATAAAATTTCATTTTCAGATGCGAAAATGGCAGTTAGCAGACACAGCAGTTCAGCCTCACTGAATCAGAATACACTGTACGTTTTTTTAATGGAATTAAAGCCACCTTCTCGAGTGCTCAAGAGGATTTTACTGATGAAAAATCAGTCAGAGAACAAACCCAATGGCATTGAAGCACTTCACATCGTTTACCTGCAGTGATAAAGCACAGGAAAGACACTTATTTTGTTTGGATAATGATTCATGCAATATATGGTGATCTTCATGAGACACGAGCTGATAAATATACAAAAAAAAAATCCTCGTCAAACATGAAACTCTGCTTATTAGCTGTTTTATATTTTATATGCTTGTATATTTCTGTTCAGGGGCAATGCGAAGATAAAAACAAAATGAACTTTAGACAGGATTGTGTAATATAATGATGGAGTGTGTAATTACCGGGTCATTTTAGCACACATTCAGTCGCTCCGAGATTTTTAAATCCACTTAATTCAATTAAGGAATCAGGATGTTACAACCAGAGCCAGCATTTTCTGATGCAACACATCGTCACACCCTTTAAATGCTGCCCAGAATAGAGAAAAAGAACTCTCAAGGACACTCGAGAGCACACGTATATATGAACACGCTGCACATTCATTTGCTACATCGCTGGTAAAGGATGTTCTGTAGGTCTGGATGGGATTGGAAAACCTGATTATCCAGGACACCAAAATATAAACAAATATCTGGCAACCCAACATGAGCATCGAGTATTTCTTTATTTAATTTATGTTTAAAAATTTAGACTATAATGTTTTCATGTTAGGTAGTGTTTTTCCACATCTTTCCACAATGACAAAATTCGAAATGTAAAAAATTAAATAAATCACAACAGGATGGAATCGTCCCACGGTTTTCTATAAACAGAGAATAAGTCATGTGGTCACTAACGTGCCTAATGACAAGCTGGACAGAGTGTTAAAACCTGATTAAAAAGATCGAAAACACTGCACTGCGCTTTCCTTGTCCTCCGTCTTATCTCTATTTTCATTCCTTTGCAGAAGCAGTGTCATGGGTTGATTTTTTATGGAATATAAATCGCTATAAACCAGGTTTTACTGCATCACTGTCATTAATCAGCCATTTATAGGGGTTCACATAACAATAAAACAAAACAATAAGACATATAGCATCAGTTTTCTTTCCACAGGATATAATTTATGGACATACACATCAATTAATGATATAATGATGAAATGTAATTTAGATCGATTTGCATGCAATAACTTACAAAAATTGGAATGTTTTGAGAATGTACATTTTTCATACTACAATGATTATGCGTATTTCATTCAGCACATATTAACACGTGGCCTTTGCTTTGCTTTCCTATGTTTTATATATATAATAATGATGTTTAAATTTGGCTAATATCTGGTCTTTCTATCTGGAATTAATCTGGAATTTAATCTGGATTTTGGATCTGGATTTATAAATAATAAAAGTATAGCACATCTACTAATAATTATGTATAAATCAATAGTTTTTGGCCAATGCAGATATGTTGAAAACAATGCATCCTTAACTCGTCGGCTTTTGGTTAAGTTTTAAGAAGACATCAATAAAACTATAATAAAAAAACAATATACGAAAAAAAACCCCAAAAAACGGGATACAAATGCCAACTAGTATCCAATGCACACTTTTTTTATTAATGCATCACATAGTTTAATTAGCAAATCATTGATTCTTACATCCCTATGTTATAGAAATCAGATAGTAGGTACGCTGAAATCTCGTTAGGGGTCGTCTTATGTTGTTTCAGCAAAGCTTTGTTCAAAAATTAGTTTGAAAAGACTTTACCTTAATATTGTACCCATTTATCCATTTTCTACACCAATAAAAAAATGGTACAAATAAAAAGAAATGCAGTTTGTTTTTGTCATTGCTGTAGGATAAATAGCCATGTGTTAAACAACACTAATAAAAATCAGTTGCATTTTAACAAACCACTTTTAAGTGTCCAGTCCTACTGGAGACAGTATTGTTTGTTGTAAGTGTGAGACCTGAGAAGATAAAACTTTCTTTATTTCACATATTTAGAATTTAACCTGTATTTTTAAAAAAAATCTAAGTGAGTTAGCTATCTAATCATACACCATGACTAACTGTGAAACCACAATGATTGTAGTAAAAAAATTAAATCCAATATTCTGACAAAAACTCCAAAAAAAGGAGTCTAGTCAGACTACAAACCTGCCAGGAAGCTTAAAATGAGGTACGTTTACTTTTATATTGATCGGCACAATCAATACCATTAATGGCTTCACTCAGACACGAGGCTCAGGAACACTGGAATAAACAGGTGATAATCTTTAGAAAGATAGAGCTACATGATATGTGCTTTATAGCTCCATAAACCTGCATTAAAAAAATACAATTCAACAGTCTTCAGGAATCATTAATGGGACTTTGGATGTCTTGATAATGTAATGTGAATAAAGTGAGACATTTTCTTGACAGAAGATTTAATGTGGAATGTGTTCTGAGGGATGTCATGACAACTGAATTTTGTAGCTCGGCCTCTTCACTGAACGCTGCATGGAAAACACAGCATTAAACGGTGCCTGGACATGGCACAATATTTAAGCGAGTCTTTTAGATTTTTGGAGAGGCTTCTCTCTCTCTCTCAAGGTCACAAACCTTAAACTAAAATTGTTGTTCTTGGGTAAAGGTGGCTTTTACTTGTCACATATACATTTCAGCACAGTGAAAAAAGTTCTCACATATCCTAGCAAGGAGTGTTATAAAGCTCGGGTCAGAGTGAGGATGGGCAATGATACAGCACCCTGTAAAGAGCCTAGAGTGGGAATACTGAGGCTTGAACAACCGACCTTCTGATCAGTAACCCAGAGACTTAAGAACTGAACAACCACTGCACTTTCAGGTAGTAACATATCCCAGCTTGTCAGGAAGCTAGGCTCAGAGCACAGGGTCATCCATGGTTCGGCAACCATGCAGCAGATAAGGCTAAGTGCCTTGCTAAAGGGCCCAACAGTGGCAGCTTGGTGGTTCTGATCCCCTCCTTGATCCCCCTTATAATTTGTAACCCAGAGCCTTAACCACTGACCCACCACTGCCCTAGGACTACACAACACCAACATAAGCATTGTAGGATATCTGACATATACAAAAGCAATTACTTTAGTAATATTCCTTTAGGCATCAGGTATAATATAGGTTACGTTCATCCCTATAGATGACATCACATCCGAGCAAATTGACACTATTTTGCTGACAGCAGGCGCGTGCCATGACAACTGATTTCCAGCTCAGCTTCAACGTGAAAAGACATGGGTTGACGTTTCACATTATTACCGGTTATTTAAAGCACGCGAAATTGCACTGAGCTTTAAAGTCGGCTGTCATAACGTTCAAGTCATACAACTGTCTAAATGTCAACAGAAATGACGAAAAAAGACTTTATAAATCCGACTTAATGCTTATAACTTCAGCGGATTGCGAGTCGCTCATTCCACCTGTGGTTTTGTGTAGTGAATGTTGCTACAATATACTATATTATAGTATAGTATATTGGATAATAAGAGTTAATTGGGAACATTTATATAACATGAATAAAACTCATTGATCTTTTTTGCAAGATACTCATAATACTATTAATATTTGTGGCCATGCACTGCCCAGTAGATTAATAGCTCAGTGTACTAGCAGTACAGAATATATTATGGGGAAGTGGTAGCTCAGTGGTTAAGATGTTGGACTTTGGCTTCGACCAGCTGCCACTGCTACACCCTTAAGTAAGGCCCACAACTCAACTTCTCAGCCTATAAAAAGAAGTTGCTCTTGATAAGGTTGTCTGTAAAAATATGTACACTTAGAAAGAGTACATTAACTTTCTTTCAATAGAATTCTTTATTTCTCTGTATTTCATTAGAACTACCAAAAATGGGAGTCGAGAGGAACCGAAAAAGTTTAGTCCATGTAAGTGTCTTGGGGAAAGTCAAGGGGGAACTCCTACAGTCTACTGTACTGTACACGGCTAAAATGACACTTGACTTGGCTTGATCACGTAGGATTTATTTCAATAAATAGCCAAGCATATGGATTTTTCCCTGTCTAGGCTCCTATCAAACTGAATAAAATTACAAAAGTCTCAATTCATGTGTCACTTGTCCAGCCATCGCTTTGCCGATTAGTGCTGTCTGTGTTGCTGAAACTGCATCCTATTTAACGCCCGTAAGAAGGAAATGACAAAAGTCGCTTTGTCACTTGTTAGTGTGAATATACTGTTGTGCTGTTCAGGGTTTCTAATGCTTCACCAGGAACACCGCCCTTAAGCGAAGTGTAAATATCGTAAGTCATCCCTGTCCTAATGTATCGCAAGTCAGTCGTGACCTTTTTTCAAAGTTATTTAGAAGGTAGATTAAAAAAACCTTTAGTAAGCCGTAGAAAAACCACTTAGAGAGTCAGTAAGGAAAGCAGGACAGAGTTTCAGAGGGAAGTGGACAATAACTCAGATAAATTAGAGGGCCCCAGGACAGCCAGCTTCTTCTAAGATTCAAAGCCCTTCTTAGCTGATATAAGGCATCACTGCCAAACATTGGCCCAGAGCATACAAAAAAGAGAAGACTGGAGAATGAGTGAAGAATATTTTTTAAAGAAATCAGTAGTGCACTGATGTCTCACTAGGGCTCATCTCATGTTCCTTTAGTGAGATGTTGCTTCAGGTCACAACAATGAGAGCTAACATGCGCTAGAGCTTTTTCAAAAAAAAAAAATTATTTTAAAACCTTTGTACCAATATATACATTTTCTAATTCGCTAGGTATTGTACAAGAGAAAGAAATGTGTTATCGTTTATTTTTTTGGGTTTTTTTGCATTGCTGTTAAAAGAAATAATCTGTCATGTGCTGAATAAGTCTGATAAGAGCGATTGTATTTTAACAAACCACTTTAAAGTGTGGTATTGGAGACAGAGCATTGTTTGTTCTACAGTAAGTATGAGACCTGACAGAGTCTAATATTGCATTTGATTAATGAGCACTTTTTGTCCGATGAACTAAGGCCAAGGGCCATTCAACAATTCAGCCTGGTCAAATGTTAACCCAGCCTACACAATGCCAATTTTCAGAAAGCCGACACTCTCTATTTACTCTCTCTACTACTCTGTTTATAAAAAGACAATTGCGTTTCAATAGCCTAAGGACTATAAATAAATTGAAAAAAGTGGTAGGAGAAAACAGATCCGTTAAAAAGCACAGAGCAGTACCACCGAGCCTGCTCAGGCAATTTATAAATAGAATACTAAATACATATCCTACATTTTGTGTCTTGACTAATATATATATATACACACACACACACACACACACACACACACACGAGTGTGTCAATCGGTTAAAACATTTAATCGCGATTAATCGCATGATCAGCGTGAGCAATCGCAACTAAATGTACCTTACATTTCAAGTTTTTAATACTCTAATCAACATGAGCATGGACAAATATGGATGCTTTATGCAAATGTATGTTTATTTTTAGTAAAACCAAACTCAACAAAGAGAATGAAGACAAAATTTCTTGTAAATGTTTGTATATTCTTAAAAAAAATAAAACAATTGATTACGTAAATTATCAGGACACCAAATAGAACTTTTGCTATGTTTCCACACGGTTTTAATTGTGTGCTGCACGGCGAATTTTGGTGCTTGATTTAAAACACATCAGTAAAACAAATTTTAAGTGATTAAATTTTAGAAAAATGTATGTGTGAGTAAAAGAAGGAACACTGTAAATAAATGTGTGTCGCGTTGAAAGGTTTGATTGCTCTTTTATATTTATTTATATTTTAAAACTCTTCAATTTTAACAGCCGTTTTTGTGATCTATCATTGTATGATATAAAATTATTAAAATGAGTATAATTATTTTTATTCATAATAACCAGTTGCTATCGTTATAGCAACTTATATAAAAATAAGACAAATATGGCAAAAAGCAAAGAATAAGGAGAAGTTCCAGTTTGATTCAACTGCATTATTAGAGAACATTATATAAATGTATATGAAATTATATAATTTGTATACAATTATAAAAGCCTGATATATACGCAGCTAATCTTAACATAAAGAATACTATAGTACAAAGCTAATACAAATTGTGTTATAGGTAATATATAACTATTCATTTTTAATAATAGTAACTATTAATAATGTATTGTATAATAATGCATAATGTAATAATAAGTCTTATTAAATTAGTCTTAACATCCACTTCTACTGCTTTATACTAATAAGACTAATCCTGACCAGAGAAATGTTTCCATTTTTCTTATTTCTGTCTGTACTCCATCTTGCTTATTGTAAATGGTGTCCAAAAGGCATGAAATATCATAGCTAATCAATAGTGCAAACAGAATAACCATAAACTGCAGTTTTATTGCCTGTTCCCTAAATGACTAAATCAAAGGTCATTGATCTGATGGTGGGGGGAGTGCAAATGGTCCATAGGATTTTAATTGACTGTATAATATTGATTATTAAGGTTTTTTTTTAGAATTATCTTTTGACTATTTTTAGACAGGAACTATTAGGGAAAAAAAAACCATCATTTTATCTCCTGGAATGATGTAGGACTTTTCAACCTCCAGCAATTTTCTAAACAGAAGCAAACAAACCTCTGTGCTTCCCTTTAGAACAACACAAAATCACACACAGTTCATTCCTGAGAGATTAGGCGTGAATCATTTCACACAAAAGTGAAATGAACACAAGAGACCATGGAAGAACACAGCGAGAAACTGAGCCAAAAAAACGGGCTGTGAGGGCAGCAGCTGTTTTTGTGCGCATCTCCCAACAGACACTAACGGCCGTCCAAATGCCAGTGTAAGACACCGCATGCTCATTAACTTAAATTACACTGCATTGATTAGGCAAGATGAGGACCCAGAACTCAGCCAAAGCCAAAATTGCCATTTCTATACATTCAGAGCTTGTGCATAAATAAGTCACGGTGGATAATGTGCACGAATTGAAACACAAAGGGGGTGGGGTGATGCGTCCTGATGAGATGCAGAGTTTCTGTTATTACCAGGAAGTTAATTATTTTTCAATAGTACCACAAGGTGTATTATGCCTCTTAACCATGTTTGTCTCTCTCTTGAACATAATTAGACATAAAACAGCAGTTATGTTACCAAAGAACCATTAAAAAAAACATGCTGAACACAATTCCATGACATCACAACTTCAATGAACATCTAGTCAGAAATCTACACAATACCAATAGTATACAGTGCAACCTCGATACTCACGGGGGTTACGTTCTAAGACCCCTCGCGAGTAACAAAAAAAAGGCGAGGTTTTGACTCTCATTTTGATGGTTCCTTTTTCAAGGGGAATTGTACATGTACTGTAGTGTAAACTCGACAGAAATTGTGAATTTCTTGTCATAATTTAATAATTATTTACTACTTTAAATGAATAATACAATAATGAAGTAGTTTTTCGAACATTTGTATGGTATTTATTAGTACAAACTCTGTTTTGAAATATTACTCCGGACTTTCGAGACACTCGCGGCTTCTCGCCAACTATCCGAAAAACATCATGGTTCCACTGTATACATTTTTAAATCCATTTGGTAGGCTAAGCTTGTTTGGTATAAATTTCAGTTTAATTTATTTTTATATACATTATATTAACAATAAACATTGTCTCAAAGCAGGTTTACACAAATAAAGCGTAGAGCGAACCAGTGGCGACTGTGGCAAGGAAAAACTCCATGAGATGGCATGAGGAAGAAACCTTAAGAAGAACAAGACTCCAAATGGAAACAGGTCCTCATCCAGATGGTACCGAATGTCCAAAGTTGTTTCTAATTCATTCGAACGAGTGCATGTATACTGTATGATCCCTGATTTGGATTACCGACTAATGTCATAGTTGCTGTTGTAGAAACCTAATCATCATCTCCTAAAAGATCAAATTCATGAATAAAACTGCGATACTTGAAAACGTTCACTGTACAATAAAGTATTTGGTTTCAGAGATGTTACGCTAACAAAGCACAAACAAATCAGGATGACATCATGCTAGTCATTTGCATGGCTCCAACTGCAGCTTTTCAAAGGTTAAACTTTAGACATTTTTTCCCCTCAGAATGTAAATCTTTAAACTAAACTAAAAACTAGGCGAATGTTATAAAAGCTCATTTGAATATACAATAAGTTACATGGTTTAGTGAGCAATAATTGATTTATAAAAAGCTCTAAAGCCGGACTAAAGCCATTAGTTTGGTTGGTAACTAATATTCAATGAATAGATTACAATGATAATATGAATTGTTCGTATCTCCTTTAAATAATTCATGCTCTTTAAATGTGTGTTTAATAAAACCATAGTAACAATTGCACGTGGAAGAACGTACCGTTATTGCGGCAGTGCTGAATCGAATTTTCCGCTTTGGAGGAATATCTTCCTTCTCCTCCTCCGGAAGACCCGGAACCTCAGTGATCTCTGATCCAGGATCATAGCAAACATCTTCATCCCCATACAAATCATCATCCACGTCGGTGCAACTCTCTTCCCAGCCCTCGTAGCAGGCATCTCCGTCAGCATTGAAAATAACCCTCTCATTGCCACAGTATTCCTCGTTGGGCTCCGCCGTGTTATACGCAGCTGTCCGGCTGGAATCATCTTTAGGCTCCTCAATATCCTTTTTATCTGCTGCTGAGACAGATGTATCCTTTTGTGGTTGGTCGCACAATGTTGTGGCACTGACTTCAGGAGTGTTTGTGCAAACTTCAGCACCATCTTCATCTTGCTTGTGCTCACTAGATCCATCTATACTCTTGCTGGTTCCTACATCCCCATGTTCTGCCACAGTTCTCTCCTGGGCCTTATTCTCCTCGACAGCCTTTGCCTGCTCAGATAAAGGACTGGGACTGAGAAGATCTTCTGAGGAGGATGAAACTGGAAGAGTGTTCTTACTCCCAACAACACGTGTCCTGGACCCACCTAGTGATGGAGACTGACGAAGGCTGGCGTCATCCTCGCTGGCGTCCCCGTGTCTTAGTGAGCCGTCTGGGGAATAAAGAGCGCGTCCGCCTCGTCGGATAGTGGAACCCGGTCCTTGATGGTCTAAATTCTCAAACACAGCACTAAGCTGGCTGACTGTTGGTGAAGACGCCTCTGTTCGTGAGCAAAGACTGTCTAAGGAGTCTGTGCTGCCCCTGTTAGATCGTGATCCTCTCCAATCGTCCAAATGCTCATGAGAACCCCTCTTGTCTCTGCCGTAGGAGTACACAGGAGACTGTGATGTATCTCTGGAGCTCTGCTCGAACAGCTTCCTTGTCTCTGAGAACTTTGAGGTGCTGGTTTTTTCTCCCTGCTGGAGTTTAATCACTGATCCATCCGCCCGATTAATGAAATTTGTCGGCTTGGTAAGTTTCTGCGGAGATGTTTCTTCTCTACCTCGAGGCTTTCCAGAACTGATATTGTCGGTGCCCATCTGCATAAACATGTCCTTGATTCGGCTGACGTGCGCCCCGTACTGCCGGCCCCGGGGTTGTCGGATCCGCTCCGGATCTTTGCTCTTGTTGTCGCCATCCTGTCTTGGCTGGTCAAAGGCCTTCTTGAGAGCCTGAAACTCTGCCCTGTAGGCATTCCTGTGTGGAGAGGCACTCCTCAGGGTGGTCCTCTCAGAGGAAGCCTCCGTCTTTAGCATGTTTGCCTCGACGACGGAGGAGATATTGGCTTTCAGAGGTGAAGAAGCATCACTCACAGTCAATTTGGTGATTCAGTATTACATTCTGTTGTGCAGCCTCAGAGGATCCTAGAGTGGAAAAAAAAGGACATTAGACTGAAGTAGTTAAACTGTCGTGCAAATTCGGATGTTTCCTTGCAAACAGCACTGCTGTATCATTTCTGTGAGGGCAGGGCCACCACTTTATTTCCCCAAAAGAACTTGGTGCAGCATAATTCACTGAGTGCACACTAATGAAATAGAGCTCAAAAACGAAACGGCCTTTGCGGTTCTTTACAACAGCAAACGCCACGATCGCAAATTGTTCAACATAACGACAAGGACAAACCCATAACACAGAGGCACGTCTTGCCAAAAAAAAAAACAGAAGCTGTGCAACTGTCCACCGCCCCAGACCATCCATCAAGAGGGTGAATTGCCACGAGGGACTATGAACTGCGCACAGGGAGGTATATTTATCTGAATTACTGCTGTGTGAATTAGAAACAAACTAGGCCCCTGTGAACATCAAGATAGGGACAAAAATCACTTGTAGGCATCATTTGGCTTTATGAAGTTTCCAAAAATTGCTCTAGGATTAAACAAAAGATCTGAAAAAATCTTACATAGGTTTTAAATGAGAAAACCAAAAACCCATGATCTGTTGATGCAAAGCAAAACATCTCACCCAGGCAGAAATGTTCACCATGAAGAACAGGAAGGAGGGGTGAACAGGAAATCACAGTGGTTTGAAATGTCTTCTTGTACAAAAATCTACCCTTTCACACGTTCTGAAAGTCCAAAAAAAAAGACGGGTGTATACACCAAACTGCGACACTTGGTCAGAGACAGGGACTGGGGTCCTGTAGACTCACTCCAGTGAGACGCTGACATCTGCCTCCAACATCCACCCTTTCCATCAACAAACACGTTTTGCATGCACACAAATAAGGCGTGCATAAACAGCACACACACACACACACACACACACACACACACACACACACACACGTTTATGGGGTAGAAAGCACAGGAAATCGAATCAAACAGAAAGCAGAACTAACTAGTACTCAACTCCTGTGCTGTTGCTGCTACAATGTTCACAACAAAAGGCTGACTTACATCCTCTAGATCAAAACTGATGCTCTATCAGATGGAGATCAGATGAAGATCAGATGGAGATCATACGAAGCTCCTCCTCCAAGAAACTAATCGATGCTTGGCTAGATATTCCTACATAGTAAACCTTTTTTAGGGCTGAATTCCCTTACAATACACCTCCAGCATACCGTTAAACGCCTTGACACCAGACCCGGGCACGCACACACACACACACACACACACACACACCACTAAGCAACGCCATTGCAGAATACGTGCTCTTGCGGACATTCTCGCGCATCATTAAAGGGGGGAGGACACAAAATAAAACCAGCGTTTGTTATCACTACAACAGCTTGAACATCACATCTTAGCATGAAATTAAGAATCTTTAGGTTTTTGTATATGATATAACCACAATCTGTAGTGTGGCTTTCGTTTTGTTGACGTAGGGAGTGTCCATGTGACAGGTGCACCACCTTATTTACCAAGAGAATGGTTCGTTCCAATAATCGGCTTGCGGTGGAGGGAAGTGGGGGTCCGCCAAACCGCAGTGTGGCAAGCAAAACAACACAACCGTTTTTAAACATATATGGCGCAATAATTTTATTAGGATATCAGACAAAACACTGAGCTGGGAAACTCAAGCGTGTTTGGGTATTAAAGATGATGGGCATTTTGGTATTTGAGGGACTTTGGGGTATTAAAGGTGATGGGCATTTTGTATATTTGGGACTTTGAGGCATTAAAGGTGATGGCCATGTGTTTTTTCTGACATTAAAGGTGCTGTTTATAGTATCTTATTTCAGCAATCTATAAATTTGTGCTCATACTAACATGCAAAAACATGATTTCCAGCTCTCATGTGGCTTCAGGAGATGTTTTGAGGACAAGTTTTTTGTCATTGCTGTAGAACATCACATCCTGTTTCACTACTTTGTCAGATTTGTTGACTAATTGCTATAAAAATCATTTGGTGTATTCAAGTTAGTCTGAAGATGATGTATGCATTTGTGTTGGAGGTTTTACAAGAACTCATTTTCTCCTTGGGAATTCAGATTTTAATATTCAAAATGTTCAACCATAAGCACAAATCCAAATGAACCCCAAAATGGACCTGATGGTGGCACCAGAGGATGGCATAACCTGGCCCATAATTGGTTAAATTGTTCCTTAGCCGCTCCCGAAGTTTCACAATTTTCTTGAGATGGTTCTATGGGCTGCCATAAATAGTCTTACAAGAAAGAGAAGAAGAAGATGATGATCAAGAAGAACCTTCAGTGCTTGGCCATTTAATAATAAGGCAAGCTAGTACAGAATTACCAGCTCACAGCTTCTAGGTTTGATCCAAAGATCAGGTTAAAAATTGTAGCCTCTTCACATGGGTTTTCTTTCAAGTTCTCCATTTTTCTTCCAATCTCCAAACAATATTATATACCCATAAGTAGATTAGCTACACTACATTGCCCCTAGATTTGCAGCATGTATGTTGTGCCCTGTAATGTTTTGGAGTCTGATTCAGGGTGCATTTCCACCCCGCACTCAGTGTTTCTGGAATAGACTCCAGATCCACCACCCTGACCAAGAAGAGGAAAAATGGCATAATACCTACTGCAGCTTTTATTACTGCAAACACACTATAAATACTAATACACCCCTCACACTTTGTGATTCTAATGTATTTGTTACAGCTATTAGAAGAGGATGTACATATTTTATCAGCCACTCTTTCAATCTGAAAGGTACTTTGTCTAGTATGGTCAGACCATTTAATCCTGTAAGGTCTATAGCTGAAATATCTGAATACAGTGAACTGCTGGAACTGAAAAGCTGCCTGAAGCCTGTGAGGCTGACTACCATGTGACAGAATTGGAGTGAATAATAAATAGGAGCGGTAACAGAATGTTTTCAGTAGACATCTGAAGAAAATAAGAAAACAAGGAAAACACTGTGTGAATTCCCTTATGAGGCTCTACCAAGAACAACTTAAGCTGTTCTGATTACAGCAATTTGAGTTCCAACAGGTTTGCATGAAAGGGCTGGAGATCTGTTGATCAGACCTGCGCTGTTCAAATGCATATATGTGTTTGCAAATAAAGTGATATCTAATGGACATGGCTCTGATACATGGAACATAAACGTACAGTATTACATATTTCTGTCCTACTCCCACTGACACAGAAGGATGTTGCCTAGCAACCTAAAAATAATTTTTGTGTCTGTCTCTATATGTCAGTTGTCCTCTTTTTTTCTGTATAGTATGCAATTTTATGCTTAAAAAATTCATACAGTGCATCTAGGAAGTATTCACAGCGCTTTACTTTTTCCACATTTTGTTATGTTACAGACTTATTTTAAAGTTTTATCCATTTTATCCATGCTCTTATTTTTTTTTCCAAAAATAAGTGCCAAAATTAGGCTTCACACTGACTTATATGTTCTAAAAATATATTAGCAGTATTTATTAACTACTATAAAATTGATATATTTACTGTATAACTTCAAGAAATGTAAATTTTACTCAGGTTCTATGGGAGTTTAGGGGGCTTATGACTCAGTAAATGAGTCAGACAAGGAAAGAGCTCATTTAAAATTCTAAATAGCTTGACTTAATTGTGTGTAATGAAACGAAAAAAAAGCCCAAATTAACAGACTTATGCTTGGATAAAATACCATATCTGATTAGGGAGTTTATCAATCATCAGAAAATGGTGCTAACAATAAATCGGACCCTAAGAAAGACATTTAAACGAGTATGCAATGTAGCTGTAAGTCCTAATAATTACAAACAGCTGTAATGTCTGTAAGTTTAATGCAGGCTTGGATCACATAGATGTATGTATTTTGTAGCTGTGCAGGAATTTGTGCAAAGAGAAATTGGCCTGATCATCTGTCCGCCCAGTCTCAATGCAGGGGGTTGAAAATATTCTGAAAGACCTATTCTTATTGTCCGTATTAAAAGACTATGATGGGATATGGACCTTAGATTTATCGCAGAATTGAGCAGACCTTCCACTTACTGTGACTTTCAAATGAATTCTTCTTTTTCTGCATTTTTCTTTAATTAGTTATTATAATTATTGTTGCTATTATTATTCTTAGTTTTTTATGTAGTAGTAGTATTTTGATTATACAGTACTATAAGTGAGTTGCATAATGTACTGGAGTACAACTAAAGTGTAGGGATATTATACATTTCATTACAAAAACACGTTTATTGTCATTTATATGACCGGGTTAATAACCCAGCCATTAGGGTTGCACAAGCCAGTGCACTCTTAGTGCCGGCCCTAAGCCTGGATAACTGAGGAGGGTTGCATAAGGAAGGGCATCCAGCGTAAAACATGCAAAATTAAAAATGAGTTTATTAGACAAACCACGAATGTAGGACCTTTTGGAGAGAAAGTGAGAGAGGCACGATTGAGATGGTTTTGATTTGTGCAGAGCAGGAACCTGGAGTATATCGGTAGGAGAATGTTTAGGATGGAACCACCAGAAAGGAGGAAAAGAGGAAGACCATGGAGGAGGTTTATGGATGTGATGAGGGAAGACATGGAGGTAGTTGGTGACGGGTGATCCACTATGGCATCCCTTAACAGGAGCAACAGAAAGAAGAAGATATGATCGGTTTAATATATGACGTATAAGTGGTGTATATATAAGGTTTAATAGATGTATATGTAATGCGAAAGTGATGCACAAGGTGTAATTGAAGTATGAGTGGAATATAAGTGTATAAATGGCATATAAGTGAAGGATAAGTGGTTTATACAAACTGTATAATTAAAGGATAATTTGGGTATAAATGATATATAAGATATAAGTGATAGTATATACAGGTAAGTGTTAGAAAGTAAAAGTTATGTAGATATGGAGTATAATTGACCTAATATTTGTATAAGGTATAACTGAAGCATAATGTATAAGTGGTGTATAAGTGAAGTATAAGTAAAGTATTGTATTACAAGGTGGTTGTCCTGCTTCATTAATAAACAAGCTACAGTTAGTCCAGAGTGCAGCAGCCAGAGTTAGTCAAGAAAATATGACCATATAACCCCAATCTTATCGTCCCTACACTGGCTACCTGTTAAGTTTCTAATCGACTACAAACTATTGCTACTTACTTATAAAATACTAAATGGTTTGACTTCCATGTATCTATCCAGTCTTCTAACACGCTACAATCAGTCATGCTCCTTGAGATCTCAAAACTCTGGTCTTCTAGTAGTTCCTAGAATAGCAAAGTAAATGTGGTAGAACATTCTCACATTCAGCCTTCCTGACGCTTATATTCTGGTGCTCATTTTAGTTTTCACTCTCTGGTGTTTTGTGTTGTTTTAAAGATTTATAAACATAATCTTGATATCACCAAAATGAGGATGGGTTCCTGTAATTTCTGTAAAGCTGCTTTAAGATCATGTCTGTTGTGAAATGTGCTATAGAAATAAACTTGACCTGACATTAGGTATAAATGAAGTGTAATGTATAAGTGTATAAAGGATGTGTTTTTTAAAATGTTTAAATAATCTATAATGGAAAATTAGTTTACATGTGGAGTAGAAGTGATGTATAAGTGATGTATAATGTTAAAGTGGTGTATAAGTGATGTATAATGTATAAGTGGTGAATAAATGATAAATAATCTATAAGGGATACATAATGTATAAGTGATATTTGAATAATATATAATGTATAAGAGATGTATAATGTATAAGTGATATATGAATGATAAATAATGTATAAGAGATGTATAATGTATTAGAGGTGTATATGTGGACTGTAAGAGATGTATAATGTATAAGTGGTATATGAATAATATATAATGTATAAGAGATGTATAATGTATGTGATATAAGAATGATATATAATATATGTGATGTATAATGTATATATGATGTATGATGTATAAGTGGTATATGAATGATAAATAATGTATAAGAGATGTATAATGTGTAAGTGGTGTATATGTGAAGTATAAGTTATGTATAATGTACAAGTGGTGTATAGGTGATGTTTAAAAGGTGTGTAAGTAATGAATACGTGATGTATATGTGGAGTGTAAGTGATGTATAATGTATAAGTGGTGTATAAGCTATAAGTGAAGTATAGGGTATAGGTGATGTATAAAAGGTGTATAAGTAATGTATAAGTGATGTATATGTGGAGTGTGAGTGATGTATAATGTATAAGTGGTGTATCAGCTATAAGGGAAGTATAGGGTATAGATGATGTATAAAAGGTGTGTAAGTAATGTATAAGTGATGTATATGTGGAGTGTGAGTGATGTATCAGTGGTGTACACGTAGTGTATTACTGAAATATAATGTATAAGTGCTGTATAAAGGGTGTATAAGTGAAGGATAAATGGTGTGTAAGTAATGTATAAGGTGATGTATAAATGATAGTTGGGGGGCTCCTAGGCGTTTCCCTCTCGGCCGGTTTGCGGTCTGAAAGCAGCGGCGTGTCTTTTCCAGCAGCTGCGCCAGATGTTTGCGTGCTCCCACAATGCGCCAGGGTTTGGTGCGGTGGGAGGGAAGGAAGGAGGGAGGACTTTCAGCTAACGGGAGGAAAATGCTGATGGCTGCTCGGTGCCTGCTAACATCCTCGAAAAACTCGCAGCTGTAAGCCGAAAACAGCCTGGAAAACCACTTCGCCATGGACTCTCTGAGCGCCTTCGTGTGGATATTAGTAGGTATGTAGGGACTGAAATAGGCTCCGGTGTAAAGACAAAAAAAACAACAACAACAACAACAACAACAGCTGAGATTGATTTCTGTTTTATAACGGTGAAGGCTGGAGAGCTAACGGGAGCTAGCTGACCGAATCACAGCTCTGCGAGGGGGCTGAGAATGTGCAGGATGCCAGATAGGCTTTATTTAAAGGATGAGAATAAAACAAGCTGATTGTATTTGATGCATTTGTTCACCTTCTTGTTGGTGCATGATGCTGCATGCATGCATGCGTGTGTGTGTGTGTGTCTGTGTGTGTGTGTGTGTGTGTTCTCTTGTTTTAACTGTGCATTCTGCTATACAGTAGCTTGTGAAGGCCATAAACAAATCCAGGCTTTAGTCGACTCTACACAGAAGGCTGTATCTCGTACAGGCGGTGAGTGTGTGTGTGTGTGTGTGTGTGTGTGTGTTTTGTGCTCCATAACCCCAGCTGTGTGATATGCACCGCTGCTTTAGCCTTCTAACCAGGGTTGCCAGGTATGCATGCAAAATCATTTTTTTCACTAGTGCCAAAATTTGCATTTATAGTTGCATGGTCTAAACACACTCAACATTATAACTATTATTACACATTATATCGTAATAAATGTTACTATATAGTTTTTACAGTTAATGTCCCAAAATGGTTTAATGCGCATACAGAAACATATTCGTTAAATTTTGTTTATTTTATTTGGTAGCTGAATGTACTTCATACCACCATTTTTATCCGAATGTCAAAATTTGGTATTGTAGGTTAAAAAACAGAAAGATACCGAGCAGAATTTGAGATTGGTGTCAGAATGTGTAGTGTACGAGAGAAGACTCTTAAGAACATCTGCTGTTTTGTTATTTCAATGTTTTTGGTATTTAATATGAATAATCTGGATTCATGGCCTTTAAGGTAATTGTGAATAATTAATAACAAGAACATTATATACCACAGTACTGATAATTTGTCAAATCGAAAAAAAATCACGCTGTGGGTTGAGTAAATTGTGTAAACTGAATGCCAGCAGTTTTGACAGCTGCATTTTAAATCCGTGGCCCCCAACCTTTATTGCACTACGGACCAGTTTTATAAAAATAGTTTTTCCGTGAATAATTAAATACAATAACGTGCATATCATATTATAAGTATACACATTATATCATTTAATTATTCTTTTAGTTATTGCATATAGTGTATAATAAAAGTAAAAGTGCTGGAAATTGGCATAAATGGAAGTGATCATTAAAAAAAATAAGTGCAGACCATGAAAGTACAAAAAATGAAAATAAAAATAACTATTTGAAAGTTTTAATTCTTTCTGTGCAGCCGGTATCAATGATCCACGGCCCGGTGGTTTGGGTTATACTTCTGTTTTAAATGACAGGTTTATATTAATACCCTTATTAATATATCATTATTTCTAGAGTTATTAATTGCACAGGGTCTTGTATGTTGGATTGAGTTTCAAAAACAATTAAAAACGTCCTCTTTGTAATATAGAAGTCTGCAGTGCATAAAATACAGTATCTCACAAAAGTAAGTACTCCCCTCACATTTCAGTAACCATTTTATTATATATTCTCAAGTAACAATACTATAGAAATGAAACTTGACATATTTACTGTTTTCTAAAAATAGCTCAACATACAGCAATTATTGTCTAAATAAACGGCAACAAAAGTGAGTACGCCCATCAAAGGCGTGTCCAAAGTGTCAATATTTTGTGTGAGCACCATTGTTATACAGCACAGCCTTAATCCTCCTGGGCATAGAATTCACCTGGCTGTTACTGGGATCCTCTTTCACTCCTCCATGATACACATCACAGAGCTGCTGGATGTGAGACACATAATCCTTCTCCACTTTCCACTTGAGGATGCACCACAGTTTACATTGATGACTTGACTTGGGGTCCTCAATAGGGTTCAGGTCTGTCATGTTGTAAAACTGTTGTTCGGCCCAGTTTCTGAAGGGAGGGCATCATGTTCTGGTTCAGAATGTCACAGTATATGTTGGAATCCATGTTTCTTTTAATGAACCGCAGCTCACCAGTACCTGCAGTTCTCATGCAGCCCCAGACCGTGATGTTACCACCACCATGCTTGACTGTATGCAAGCCACAATTCTTTTTGTGCTCCTCACCAGGATGTCGCCACACATGCTGGACACCATCAGTGCCAAACAAATTTATCTTAGTTTCATCAGACCACAGGACACAGGAATTCCAGTAATGTATGCTCTTGGACAGGTTGTTCTTCAGTAAACTGTTTATGGGCTTTCTTGTGAGCCAGCTTCAGAAGAGGCTTCCTTCTGGGACGACGGCCATGCAAACCGACTTGTTGCAGTGTGTGGCGTACGGTTTGAGCACTGACAAGTGGACCTTCTACTTCTCTAACCTCTAAACCAATGCTGCAGCACTCATGCGTCTGTTTTTTTAAGTCAGCTTCTTCACCTGACGCACAGCACGAGGACTCAACGTCTTTGATGGACCCTTGCAAACTTGTTCCGAGTGGAACCCATCTTGGAAAACCTCTATATGACCCTGAACACTGTACTCTAACTCGGTTTTAGGGTGTAAATGATCTTCTCATAGCCTCAGCATCGTTGTGGAGAGCAACAAATCCTCAGAGAGGCTTTGCCATGAGGTGTCATGTTGAAGATCCAGTGGTCAGTATGAGAGAATCGAAATCAAAGCACCAAGTGTTAACTTCTTTAAAACAAGATGCACATATTTGTATGGTCCTGTCAAACAAACAAAAACATGAACATGATAAATAGGACGTGTGGCTGTGCATGGTCACATGACGTACAGCTGTTATCACTGAGGGTGTACTCACTTTTGTTGCCAGCTATTTACACAATAATGGTTGTATGTTGAGTTATTTTTAGAGGACCGTAAATCTGTACTGCTATATAAGCTACACATTGACTAAATCATATTATTTTTTGTGAGATAATGTATGTTTTCTTACATTAAAAGTAATTGAAAAAACTTTGAAAAACACAATATACACTTCATAATGTGCTTTTTTTTAAAAAATAATTAACTTAAATTATTTATTAACAGTAAAACTTTTAAGCTGCATCACAGCACATCATTAATTATTTTCAATACAGCATAGCCTGTTAAGTTTCATTCCATACTAAATAAATAAGCACCAATAATCTGTGCAAGACTGCCAAATCTTTCACACATAAACAAATCATAATACACAGTCAAGCAGATCAGATGTAGGCCAGACCTGGCAAACCCACTTATAACCCAGTGTGGATAGTAATGTTCTGCTTTCAGTTTTCCTTTTTCACAAATAGACCTGTAACTAACTAAACACTATGTTCTAAGTCTCTGCTTTAAAATAAACAAACGCTTTTTACTCACATAGTCTGACCTCAGGTGTAATTTATTCCTGTAAATATCCAATATCAGATTTTTGTATACCAGTGATTTCTTCAGATTTCTTCATTTTAGATTTGAACATTAAATAATTCTCTCTTAAATGTCAATTTCGATTGCCAATGAAAAATCTGTTGTACCTGAGTATTTCCAGGCTTCTGTTCACCTCCTGGATGTCAGATTCATTCACGACTCCTAGCAGCAGCGTAACAATGGCAGACCGACGCAGCTCCGTTGCCTTCTTTCACTTCCTGATAAGAGATTTTTGAACAGATAGGGCATGCTTAACATACTCCCATAAGGCATCTGCTGTTTTTTAAAAAAAAGTGCATGAGTTCCTCCTGACCGGAAAAGAAGAAGAGAAGCTGGGCAAAGCTGACTCGGCACTTCACTAAGTCAGTGTATAATACAGTGTGTATCTGCTCCTCAGGCACGTAATGGATGATCAAGGTTGAGCCGAGAAATCATAAACTAGAGTTAGCCATTTCTGCTGCATTTTTTTTACAGTCTTTATATATATATATATATATATATATATATATATATATA
>MU551628.1:719691-848391 GCA_024362625.1 Silurus asotus
GTGTGTGTGTGTGTGTGTGTGTGTGTGTGTGTGTGTGTGTGTGTGTATGAAGTGAAACTGTTTTGTGCATGTGACCATTTACAACAGCACTGATTGCCATCCTGAGATGTGGGTGTAAGTTATTTCTATAGAATGTTGACAGGATACAGTGAAAGTATCAGTTTGTGTGTGGCTTTTTATTAATATTAACCTTGCTCTGATTTAACTCTATAGGATGAACACCTTTGGCTTCTCTTGCACCTGATTATTTATTAATATATATACGCTAAAACATCTGCACTGCATTTCTTTTAACTATTGAAATCTTTTAAGCTTCTAAAATTTCTGCAGATACTAAATCTAATTATTTTAATGCTCAGGAAATAACAGGGCGTGAAAATAGAAAATGCATATCATGCACTTTTGATACATTGCAAAACAAAGCAGCAATAAAAGCATTTTTAAGTTTTTTTTTTTTTATTATATACAATAATTATATAAATATATATATATATTAGCATCTTTTTAAACATGTTATGTGTCTGAAAAAAGCCATTGCAGTTCATATCATCGGTGAATTGCATAAAAATGTTGAGGTCAATTACTGTAGCCCACTTTGTAATGTACATTGGAGATTGTTTGAGGCAAGGCAGCACCCACATATGAAACATATCTGTTATTTAATCTGAATATTTTGTCTTCCTTCTTTCACTCTGCTTCAGTGGTCACTATCATCTCTCGCTCACATGCGGACCGGAACGTCTACCCTTCAGCTGGAGTTCTGTTCGTTCATGTCCTGGAAAGGGAATACTTTAAAGGGGAATTTCCACCATATCCAAAACTAGGTGGAGTATCATTTATAGATTATTTCTTCTTCCACTTGCTTTTTAATTTGGATTAAGTTTGTCTTATTGACTATAATTTTGAAAAGTATTTTAATTTTAATATTAATAAACCTTTGGACTAATGATTGCAGCTTAATTATTATAATTATTTTTTTTTTTAAACTGATTCACAGGGGATATCAGTAATGACCCAATCATCTTTAATACCAATCTGAAGGGTTACCCAGACAGGCCCGGGTGGCTGCGCTACATCCAGCGAACGCCACACAGTGACGGAGTCCTTTACGGCTCACCCACTGCGGAGCATGCAGGCAAACCAACCATCATCGAGGTGAAAACAGGGGCACAGTAGACCTTTTATAGCTGGATTCTTAGAAATAAAATGTCATTATAAATATCCAGGTCATTGTGTTTCCTCTTAGTCATGATATAATTAGATCAGTAAAATATATGACAACGATTCATCCTTTTTTTTTGCATCTATGGAATCCTTTTTTTGTATTTAAGTTGACTTGGCTCCATTATGTTACAGATCACTGCTTATAATCGACGCACTTTCGAAACGGCAAGGCACAATTTGGTCATTAACATCATGGGTACAGAAGGTGGGATGCTAAAAAATGATTTTATATACTGTCTATATTAAGTTTTGTGACACCTGGTTTTTCCAGCCATATGTGCTTTTCCCCCAAAACTATTAACACAATTGTATTGGATGTCTTTAAAAGCGGTAGCATAAAATTTTCCTTTTACTTAAATTAGAGGGCCCAAACCTGTTCCAGCATGACAATGCTTCTGTGCACAAAGTGAGCTCCATCATGTGCGTACATTATGACTATCACGGGTTTGAGTGAAAGATCGTAAGTAACTTTATATAAAGGGATGAATTGGAAGGTTGACAGCACCCTTGTGAATGAATGAGCACAAATCTCCACAAGCACACTACAAAATTTAGTGGAACATCTTCCCAACCTCCCAGAGTGGAGGTTATTTTAACAGCAAATGGGGACTTAATGTGGAATGGGATGTTCAGAAAGCACAGATGAATCTTATGGTCAGGTGTCCACAAACTTTTGTTTATATATTGCATATTTAATATGATAGAGATTCTTTTCTATAATGTATTACTGTACAGTTTCTTTACTGTAGATCAATAGATTCATTTTAATTCTTGATCTGGATCTTTTTCTCCCATTTTAATTTTTGTATCTTATCAATTGCCCAAATCTATAACTTTTATGCGAACAGTAGAAAAACCTGAGATGTCTTACAATTGATTTCCCTCAGGATCAACATGATTTAAAGCTTTGTTTCATAGTTTATGGTGGCTCAAGACCGAGCAGCTGTTTATGACCAGCTGCCACATGACTTTGATGTCATCAGCCATCTGCCTACTGTCTACACTAATGTACTCGTAGATCACCACTGCTCCACCGGCTGACCCTAAAACCATTACGACTTCAAATCATCTGCTCTCTCTCCTTCTTTCTGCCAGAATTTCCCTTGCCCTTTCAGGCTGAGTTTTACATTAAAAACATGAACGTAGAGGAGATGTTAGCCAGCGAGGTCCTGGGAGACTTTCTGGGTGCTGTAAAGAACGTATGGCAGCCTGAGAGGCTCAATGCCATTAATATCACTTCAGCGCTGGACCGCGGTGGACGTGTGCCCCTGCCTATTAACAACCTGAAAGAGGGGTGAGCTTCCTTTATGTCCGTTATTAAAGCCGCATAAGCAGATTGGAAATTATAGGAGGGAAGGAAGAAATAGTACAATGTCATAGAAATCACTGACAATATACAGACATATACATCTTTTTGCTACATGTACAACAACAATCATTATTCATAAGCATAATAATGATTGCATATTCAGTAAGAGACAATAAAGAACTAAATTGTAATTGTTATTTGAATAAATTGAAATTATGCATACTGTATATAATAAAGCACCATTGACACCATTGTATGGGCTCTCATACACACACACACATACACACACACACACACACACACACAAATGAAACACTGTCTGGATGTCATATTGTCCAAGCTCACCGTTAAAAAAAATGGGTAACGAGCTGTTTTCTGTGTCTTCCTCCCTCGTCTTTTTCAAGTTCTCTGTGCCATTCTTGCATTTTTGTGGCCACCAGATGTCCTGAGTCAGAAGTTCTGGACACACATACACTCACACACACACATATGCTCATGGCACGAAGGGGACATTCATCGTAGCGGGCATCCTAACACGTTATTGTGCAAAGAGGCAATTTAAATACCAAAATCATACAGGATAGTATGGGGTTCTTCTCTGTCTCACTATTTAGACAGAAAATTCTTAGACATCCATGTTTTCATTTTAGAAATGCAGTGTTCAAGAAAGCCAATGGCCGCATTATTGCCAGGTTTTGTTTGAATGTGTATCAAACAAGAGATCTCAGAAGCTCACCACGGGAAAAGATACATACTAAACATACATACAGGTACATACTAAAAAAACAGTGGACCCAAAATCGATCTTTGTGGGACACCAAAATTACCTGAACCAACTTTAGACCGATAGCCACCTAGGGAAATAAACTGCCTACAATCATAGAGATATGACTCAGAGATAAGAAAATATTTTCACTTTATATATGTGCAGTGTGTACGTGATGGTGGGAGCGGATGTGCCGTTCTCGTCATGCTTGCGTGAGGTGGAGAGTCCTCAGAACCAGCTGCGCTGCAGTCAGGAGATGGAGCCAGTCATCAGTTGCGACAAGAAATTCCGCGCTCAATTCCACATCGACTGGTGCAAAATCTCGTTGGTGAGCCTCCGGTCTTTTAGCACCTTCATCTTCTCTTGTCAAAATGTAGACGCAGTATATGTATATATATATATATATATAAATAGCCTTTATTTGTCACATATACATTACAGCACAGTGAAATTCTTTCTTTGCATATACCAGCTTGGGATCAGACATGATATTTGATTGGCATAGCCTAAAGAAAATGTATTTAGATCCTAATTCTCAAAACTGTAATATGCAATAATACAAGAAACTACAACTTTTGATAATCCAGTTTTTTGCTCATCCTGTGTGCCTTTAGGTGGATATAACAAAAATCATCCCTGTGCACAACAGCCGTCCAGAGCCGGGCACTGGAGTGCTGCCAGATATTGGAGAATACACTCCGCCCTCGGAGTCACTGAGAAGTCGAGACTATTTCGCTGACTTCCTGATCACACTGGCTGTGCCCTCTGCTGTTGCTCTGGTCCTTTTTATCATCCTGGGCTATTCGATGTGTTGTCGCAGAGAAGGAGTGTAAGTGCACTGTGCTAACCTTTTAGCGTCAGGTCATTCACACACACTCACACAAACGTTCAGGTTTACAACAGTCGCTCTACAGTGGTTCTGATAATCGCAATTACACCTGGTGCAGTGCATTTACAGGGCGTATATAAAATTAGGGAAAATGTGTTTAAATTCAGTCTATAATTGATATAGGCATATTAGGACAACAGAAAGCAGCTTTCTTCTCATTCTTAATCTCAGCAATCATTTTCATCCAACATTCAGTTTTATGGTCTGTTCATTTTGGTTGAGTTATTTATACAAGAACAATCATCCCATCTATACATATCATTATCTTGGTGGATACATCATCTGTCATTCCATATCACATGGGTGGGTCAGTGTTCTGAGTGGCTTCCAGCATCCCCTAATCACCAGAGGTACTGCGGCCTGAAGAGACCTCCATGCGAACCTGCTCCCCATTCGCTTTGTGTAGTTGTCTTTAAGCTATTAATATTAGTATTTAATTCAGACATTTTGTTTTGTTTCTAGGCGAAAAAGAAACATGCAAACACCAGAGTAAGTGTTTCTTCTCCTGTATTTTTCTTTGCTCTTGGTTTTTTTTTTCTCTCCTTCTCTCGCTCTCTTTTTCGATCCCTGTTGTCTTTCAGCCAGGTGTTCGCTTTCGTTCGATTGTTTTCGTCTCCTTACATTTTATGCTCCTCTGTCCTCCTTCATGACATTGCCATTCATCATTCATGAAGACACCATGCTGTCATCTGGCTGCTCAGAGTCAGGTTCAAATCTAGTGACCTGCTATTAAACACTATATTACGTAGCTTGGATTGAAAGAGATAATAGAGAAGTAATAATGTCTGCTGACCTTGGAGACATTCCTCAAAGTGTAAGAAGCTTGCTTTGTAGGTTGTAAGGTATAACAAATGATTCAGCATTTCTTTCTTCTTCTGGTTTTAATATACAGTATACTGTATGTTTCATATATATTGTCCCAATGGCTTAGAGATGCTTTGCTCCTTAATCTTCCCAGCATCCAGCTGGTGCATCACAGCTCCATACAAAAGTCAACAAAGGAGCTGCGCAGTATGTCGAAGAACAGGGAGATCTCCTGGCCTCTGTCTACGCTGCCTGTGTTCAACCCAGTGAGTGGAGAAGTGGTGCCACCGATCCACCCAGAAAACTACGAGACCACCAGCATGCCACTCATGCAGACCCAGACGTGAGTGTCAAATGTTGCTTTTCTTTCTCGACTTTTGGACTATTCTGATTCTCTTCCAGAGCAGGAGATAAAAGAGCATTGCATTTATTGTGTATTGAGTCACATGCTTGCACATTTCAGTGTGTAAAACAAATGTATCCAAGTAAGATATAGAACAATCATTATCAATGAGGCTTGTGTTGCTGCCTGATGTACATAATTATACCTAGGGTAGCAGAATTACAAAAATTTTCAAGACAGGTAACATTTTATGGGAATTAACAGAAATATATGTAAATTAGAGGGTTCAAAACCTAAACTCATTATGGTACTTGTTATTTATATACTGTTTTTATATTATTGTGTTCACAGAAATCTTCAAAATCAGATGCAGATTCCACAGCAGCAGCCTTTGGGTAAGTATACAGTAAATTACCTTCAGAGTATTGTAGCTATTTACACACACACACACACACACACACGCACACACACACACACACACACCTCCAGAATTATTGGCAAACATGGGAAGCATTTTTCCACAGAAAAAACAAAAATATATTTAAGAAAATTTTATTCCTGGAAAACATTGCCACAGAAGGTACCAACAAATTCCAAAGCTGACTATAGGTGCTGGAGGTCAAACGATTTAATCGGCACTGATAGTTGATTGTTGGAACTGTGAGATTTCGACAAAAATCATTAGCAATAGTTTTTCCTGCTTTTTTTCCTGTCATTAGGAGAGCGGCCTCTAGAGGCGAATCACTGACTCTACATGCTGTTTGTTTTAACACAGACTGGGCGGTGCACGGAGCGTGCTATATTTATTATTTATAATTGATAAATTATATATATTTATTTGATTTTGCACATTTTCCTGGTTCATTTGATATTTTTTATGTTTGTAATAAAGTTCAGGACTATTTTCCACTCGATAGTTTTAAAAAACTATCGGTTGATTAATCGGTTACCGGCGAATATGATCCAACCTAGCTATGGGTAAAATCGGTCTGCCTCTAATAGGTGTAGTATCAGGGGTGCATTATTTTATAAATACATATTTAATCACATATTCATTGCTTGAATTTCAGGAAGGCCATAAGGAGTAACGTGTACATTTACACTGAATTCTGTGATTGTTACCAAAACTTACATGTAGGATTTCTGTACATAGACTATAGTAGTGCATGTTTTTTGTATTCCAACATGTCCAGACAGGGCCTCAAGCACTCATTCTGAAGGATTGTATTGATTAATGGCTGTATAGGCATATGGCTCTGGTCCACTTAAATACCTCGTGTGACTGCAATAAATCCATAAATCTTTTGACTAATTTGTTCTCCTATGAAACATGTCTATTCCAGGGGGTATGGACACTTTCAAGATGACTCTAAACCCATGGGGAAACAAAGCGTTTCTGTATAAATCATGTGATAAGGTTTTTAACCTAATGGAAAATTGGAGATTTTGTAAACATCGATGATTACACTGTGCACCAACACCATTAAAACAACTGAGGGGTTCATCAATTCAGTAGAGCTCCAGGAATATTAGGACACATTGAAGGTCTCAAATCTTAGTAAAAGTTTTGGTTCTTCTATCTATTCGTCATCAGTTTGTATTTGAGCACTGCTCAGGTTCCACCAAGTGTATACACTAATGGTCTCTATAATGATCTCCATGTCTAACATTCTGTTCATTTATTTACTGCACCCAAAGGAGATAATTACAGTTTGTCCACATTTCGAAGGCTCGAGGCAAGTACTAATAATAAGTGTTGGAGTGGTGCTCGTGTCCTGCCTTTATCACCGTTTTAATAATAAATGGTGCCTTTTCTCTTGCAGGTAAATGGTATTCCTGAAGAAAGGAAAGTAGCTGAAGCACTGAATTTGTGACGACATCTCTCATCACACGTAACTTCCTGTGCGGTTCGTGTTTTGCCAAATCTGCATGTGCCACAGTTCAACACCAGCGAACATGTAGTCCAAACAGTAACCAGAGTTACTGAAGGCTACACTCTCATGACCATTATAACTGAACTATTTAAATATCCAACACCATCTTCTTAAAAGGGACCGTTCCACTTTGTAGCTTGATGACTTTAATTGAATTTTTGTCCTTCGCTAGCTATAACAAAGATGTTTTGATAAACAAATTAATAAACACGCCGATGTAAATTATTCAAATCTGTCGATCTATGAGCAAGTGTTATTTTTTTCAATACGGTACTTGATGCATTCCAGTGGATTTGCCTTGATACAAAAACAGTACATTACAAAACCTGTTCAATGACAATGATTTAACAAGAAACAGCATATCGGAAAGAAAATGCATCATATTCACAGTTCAGGACAAAACAGATACATCCACATGGTATGAATTTTTTTTTTTTTTTTACAAACAAAATATACACAAAATCTAAACAAATTCTTAAAAAATCAAATCCACACATTTACAATTGGATAAATAGCTGCAAGTTTAAACGAATCCACCGGCTTGTAGCTGAGGTTTTGTTTAAACGCTAATTCAGGAAATAAAATGCTTACTTTTACACAAGATCCTGCTTTTTTTTTTTTGTTGTTGTTGCAATCTTGTCCTTTCATAATGAAAGGAAAGTCTAAAGTGAAGCAGATTTCGTACATCTGCAAAATACTATGAGTAGGAATAAAATGGTACAAAATGAAATTACACACATCTGCTTATTGCAGCAAGCGTCCACCTGGTGGCAGTATAATGACGATGATGAAGCTAGTTTTGGCACAAAATGCGAACTCGAGCTACACAAACGAAGGTCTTTATACATCCTTGTTCAGCGCTTATTTCATTCTGAACGCCCAAATTACTTAAAGAATAGAAATAAAACCGAATTCAACCCATTTACTATAAATAAAAGCAAATTCAACATATTTACTTCTCAAACTTTACTTCATCAAGTATCACATAGATTTATACCCCATAGCTAAAATTTAACAGCTGCCACAGTCAGGATCGTGAAAGTGATTTGTCTAAATGTACTCCAACGCTTTGCCATACTTTCAGTTGACAGATTGAAGCTCTGTATTTCTAAACTCCATGTTAGTAAGCTTTAAAAAATAAAGCAACACACAACGTCCTTACAGCATCAATATACAGTAACAGAGTAAAGATTTACATTCACAACACAGGGGATAGTATATTCAGCTGTTTCTGAAAAGTCAAAGTTGGAAAGCAGAAAACACAGCACATGAGCTGTTTTTTTGTTGTTGTTTTTTAAACGAAAAATTCACTAAAATGTACATTAGTTTGTGGAGCCCCTGCCCTGTTTAAAGCCTTTCCCCATTCGTTAATCCTTCATTAGCAAGAATTCCCCCCCAATCAATATTCAGATCACAGGATTCCAGCAGCAGCTTCACTCCACTTGGTTAAAGATGTGTGTGAACATTGTAATAATAAATAGCAGGGTAATAAAGTGGCACACATTTCTAGGTGTACATTAATATACAGAGTCTATCAGTAGTTAATGCGTCGACCCTTTAGCTGATGAATGACACGCGTTTGTTTGCCCAGCGTGAGAAAATCCAATTTGAAGACCTTTGTTAATACCTGTTACAAACACTTATTACGCTGTATTATGCGTACGTAAAAAGCTACGTATCAAAATCGTAGCGTTCTTGATGCTGTACAATATATTACATGTCAGTATTACTGGTGCAGAGGGTCACTGTAGCCGGGGGGGGGGGGGACCAAGGGGGGACACAATAAGACAAACAAAACATAACAGAAAAGACGTTTCTGAAAATCTAAATGGATTTCACCTAATTACTTAATCTATTTTCAGTTTATGAGTTACCACCAAGATTCCAGGAAGTAATAGCAGATTAGAAAAATGATCAGTACACAAAGTCTCCAGATAAATATTTCTGTTCTTCTGAAGGCCATTGACAGCGTCATATATACAAATTCATTAAATTAGAACATATAAACTGATGCCTCTAAAGCCTTTTCACAAAAGAAATTTGAGTTATCTGTTAGACTTATTAATGACCCATGAATAACCCCGTTATTAGGAGAATTGAGATCTGTTGAAAGCATTAATTAAAAATATAAAACCATTAACAAGTTGTTGTTTTGTTTTTTTTACACAGTAACAAACTGACTGTTGACAAAAGAAGCTGTTGGCATCTGGTTCACTGTGTACTGCATAAAGTATAAAAAAAAAAAAACATTCATTATTCATCCACCTTGGCTCAAGAAACGAACAAGACAGGACATTAAGGTGACATAAATCCACCGCTGTACAAAGTAAACTTAATTTAAATCATTAAATACTGTACAAATGATAGACAGAGAGGATTGCCCATTCCCTCAGGTGTTGGTTTCAGATTTAGTCTTATGGCAGACCTCATTCTGTATAAAATGCGTGTTCACTGTCGTCGAGAAAATGAGTACTGCATCACGGGCTCTGCTCAGAGACGTGCTCGTCAGTGTGTGTTCGGGGGGAGCAGCACTGTGCCAGCAGTGAGTCTGTTCCTAAAACATCATTTTAATCAGGATGTGTTCAATAAACACAACACTAAGCACCATCATTCTCAGGCCCAGTTGCTATTAGACAGCACAAGGACAAGTCCCATGAAGAGTCCAGTTGCCAGCAGTCTCTTGAGCAGAGTGCTATTGTCTTTAGGAATGGCCACCTGGGCCAAGTCATTGGTGATCTGCGAGATCTCGTGAGCAACGCACACAAAGATGAAGGTGCTGATGATGATGTTAAGGGAAGGGTTTCCGGGAATAAGGACCAGGATGCCTTTCGTGTCGGCCGCCAGCCAGATGTGGTACTGACAGATGAAGAGCTACAGGAGTAAAAACAAACAAACAAACAAACAAACAAACAAAAAAAAAAAACATAAATCTAACTGTACTTGTTAACAAATTGTGACCACAAAAGGTAAATTTTTTATATTTAGTAAATACTCAAGTCTGATTGGCTAGTTTCATTGCTCAATAAGGGGGCTGGACGACGACAAAACGATTTCTCGTGCCATTTTAAAGCCACGATGTACAGAACATTACATAAGGATATAAAAAAAAAAATAATGCATAAGAACCTTTCGGATCAATAAACCTAAAAATAAACAGGATTTGCATTTCACATGTCTGCAAATCAAATAAAAACGGCTAAATTGTACAGCGCAACATCGATGCACTGAGAAACTAAAACATTTATTTACAGAATGGAATAAAGACATAATATACCTGAACAGAATATCCCAGTTATTGTTAAAAGATCCCACGGTGTCGGTCACGGATCATGGAAAGTGAAACTTAAATCTGTCACAGTGGGGGCTTGGATTTATTCACGCACATTAAAAATATTTATTTAAAGCGTCTTTCTTTTTACATTTCCATTAAGATCATCATAATGGACTGTAAATCAATGTATTGGGAGAAAACCGGTGGTTCTATGTGAAACCAGACACTGAGCACCCCCATATTACCAAAATGGTACAATCCTCATTTCATAAAACCTCTGTACAGATTCGTGAGATTATTTGTCGAATGAGGCTCCTCTTATCAAAGCATAAAAGCTTTGACTATTTTAGTTTACCCTTAATCTGGACACCTTTATACACCTTTACACATCGGATACACAGTTTTCAGCATGTAAACAAAACTACTGGAGCCTCAAACAGTTAACCAGATTTTGTACAGATCACACCCGTAGCCCCGTTTTTTTATTTTTTCCCCCCACCTTTGAAAACCATCTTGAACTGCTGAATTTGCTCAGGAAATGATGGCTCATAGCAAAGGCGCCTTACCTCTAATGAGATTTTTCCAAACCATGCGAAAAACGAGCTGTACAAAGAACGAGCATAGCCAGGGATGTTCCTGATGAGAACAAATGCCAGAATCTGGAGGGTATGAGAAAAAAAACAAAAAACACCCACAACAACCCACAAAAAACACAGGTTAAAAAAAACAGCTGGCTGAAGGAAAAAAAAAAAAACAATTTATAGGAATTTACAAAATTACCTGCACCACAGATATGAAGGGATGCATCTCATTGCATTTAGTCTTATCTTTACAGCTACTCGCCCATAGAGAATAAGTCTACAGGAGGAGAAATATGAGTTAGGGAAAGTCATATCCAGTGAGGTAGTAAAAAACTAATAGCATGCAAACTTACTATGAAGGAAACCACCGATACAAAGAGCAAGCAGTTGGAAATTTTGGTGGAGAACAGTGGCTCGCCTTTCGCCTCTGACAGAACCTGACACTTCTGCAATACCAGGTAAATAAAGGCGAACAACATGCCATTGATGACGGCCTGAAAAGAGAAGTGGAGAACCACAATCAAAAGGAAGGCATGCCTACAGCCTTAATGATAAAACTCACAGACTGAACTGACATTTAAAATTAAAACTTTTTTAAACTCAAAGATCCCTAATGTGATTTTAATTACTAGTATTATTAGAAGTAGTAGTATAACGTGCATGCACTTGTTTCTCACAAGCCGTTTTTTTTAATCTCTTGGATGAATCATGCACGACTTTTACATTAATTGTTCAAGATGTGCAAAGTTCCAGAAGTCCACAGTCCTTCATATCACTCAACTATACCCTGCTTACACGTTTTGTTTATCACTCTGGATAGGAGCGTCTCCTAAACAACCAAATGTCATGTAAAAGCAGAGCCTTCTTGCAACTATTTAAAACATTGTTTACGTCTGGGGCTTATTTGTTGCTTGAGGAATTGGTTTTCGAGTACAAAAAGAGGAAGACGGGTTCAGCTCATTTTAAAAAAGAAACCAGGCGTCATCCGTCTTTATCTCATTTATGAGGGTGTTTTGTATTTCTGCTTCTCGCATACATTTTCCATTAATGCTGAAGCATAGTTTAGGAAAATAAAAATATATTTTGGGTCATGGAACCATTGTACTGCATAAACAAAAGGTATTACTTACAAATCTATCCAGTTTCCACCTGAACCACCACTCGTGGACACTTCCTTGGAGTTCAAAAAGCTTCGAAACAGGCCAGATGGAGAAAACACTCTCAAAGAACCGCTAAAAAAAAAAAGCAAGAATTTTATTTTGAAAAAATTAAGAATTAAGAATTCAATCTATTTGAGTGTAATATCGGTAAAAACCCACCTGTGAGTATGCAAAGAAGCAAAGGAAAAGAAGCAACCCCAACAGTTTCAATAAAAGTACAAGGTGCCAGAAACTGCTGCCTGAAATACAAAGAAACAATATATTGCTTTTTTTGACAATCATGAGACAGAATGGGCGTTATAATTTTTTTTTTCGATATGGGTTATTACCATTGGCTTTTATCTGCAGAACCTGTGGCCAAATTGCCATTGTGGCATAGATGATCGCAAACCAAAAGGTAACCAGGGGCACAAAGTAATAGAACTGGTACGATCTGTCCATCACAAGGCAGAGCACTATGACCAGGAAATTGAGTCTGAAGAGAACCTTGAAACAAACAATCGTTTATAAGACGTTGTGTGTGTGAGACCAAATGTGTATCGACACTGGAAAACAGGATAGGCAGAAGGACGCTAAGAATAAATACCTGGCACACTCTGTAGAGTCCAAAGTCACCCTTTAACCAGAAGAAGGAGAAGTGGCCATACCCTGTCTGGAAGAGATAAGCTGCCACCAGAACTCGGACATGCATATATACAGGTATGAACTGTAAAGAACAGATAAGATTAAATTAAACAGTGATCAAACTGCAAAGCAAAATTATGCACGTGTAAATCGGAACTTACAGCACTGGCTCCAGAGATATGATAGACAAGTATAACTAGCTGCATCCAGCCTTTCCATTCATCTGTCTGTTCTCTGTTCAGCAGTTTGGTCTGGAAAATGAAAGGAAAGATACACAATGTGACAGATTCTCTAAAGGTATATAACAAAACGTTTGATGAATGAGTAGAAACGGGACAAAAAAAGTGCAAAACAAGAATTTGAATTTGATATTTCGGAATAAAAAACCTTATTCGGGATAAATTTCACAAAAATAAAATTATTACTAGAATAAGGCAGTCAGTAATGAATTATTAATATATTTGGATGATATCAAACATGGCCTTTTGTTATCCTGCTAGCGCACACCATGCATGGAAAGTAAATACTGTCTGTCCCTGTGGGTTTGGTGTTGGGTCCCGCAGGATCCCAGTCCTAAATCGCATGTGACAGTAAAACAGGGTTTCTGCAGTTTTCCCCAAATCAAATGTAAGACTTTTTAACACCACTAATGAATAAAATTCCTTCCCGATGCCAAAAACACGCACGTCGTTAGCAACCGACCTGAACCAAGCCATAAATTCATGTTTTCCAAGCCGAATATCGCTCATTTTACACTTCTCCATAACTGAAAAATAAAATCTGTTCCACAATCCAAGAGAGATTCATGCCAATAACACAGCAGCTGATCGCCTATTGGTCTCTTTTGTAGTCGTTATACAGCAAATTATATTTGAACTGGCGAAAGAAAGAACTGCATTGCCAAGAAAACAAAAAACAACAACAAAAAACATTCTATAGAGCTGCAGGAGCATTTCATTGAGCATTAGAGAAATAGTTACATGGACATCAGAAAATGAAGACCTCTTTAAAATGATTTAAAACCTAGAACAGCGAAATTAAGGCTTTCGATTTAAGAATTTGAGACTTTTGTAGACTTTTTGGGACCCTGCAGAAACCCTGAAAAAAAAAAAGGAATGGTTGCGAAAAAGAAAAACCGAAGTCTACAGATACAGCACAGCAGTGTTAACATGGACTTTGGTCATATGGAATTACAACAGCAAACAAACCTAAAACCCCTTCATGGTGCAGTGGGGCAGTGAGCACATGTTTATTTCATTTTACATGTCGTTATAAAGTCTAGTTATTTCTAAACTCCAAATCAGTGACTGCAAAATCATACAAATACATTTAATAAATTTCAGATCCATTTTGTGTAAATGGGAAATTTCCTGTACCTCTTTAGTGTTTTCATTGTAGAAAACCCCCAGCATGAATATATAAATGAGGGGGATGAAGAAGGTTGAGTGTGTGTAAAACTTCTGCTCCTTCATAAAAATGTCTGCACGGTCACACAGGTAGAAGTAAAGCATGATGAGGCCCATCTTGCAAATGGACTGTAACATGTTCTTTAGGATGAGCGGAACCGCAGGGGTAGGGGGTTTCTTCTCCTCGCCGCTCTCAACGTCAGACGCAGGTTTGCTCTTCAAGTGCCCAGTGTAGCCAAGTAGATGCAACACCAGGAAGCACACAGCAGCTAACAGAAAAAGTCCAGCCGCCAGTTTCTGGAGCATGCTCAGTGGAGAAACACTCTGGCAACACGAACCATCAATGGGCTTCAGAATCTTGTTACATAGGGAGTTCATCAGAACCATGGCACCCTACAAAATTGGGCAGAAAAACAAGTTAGCAGGTGGTGGAAAAACAAAAACAAATGTAATAGTCCAGTAAATTCTCCAAATCGTTATGAGGGTTGACATTGTCTTGAAGAATACTGTTAATGTGTACCATTCTGTATGAATAACCATAGAAGACTGTTCCTATGAGACATTCCTTAGGGATTAGCAGTTTCTGAAATACTGAAACCAGACATTCTGGCACTTACATCCATGCCATTCATTTTGATGATTGCTGTGAACATTACCTGAAGCTCCAGACCTGTATCTGCATGATTCTTTTTTGTATTCTGGCGCCACATGACTGGCTGACTAAATAAGTGCATGAATCCGCAGGTGTTGCTAACAAAGAGTGTTTGCCTAGTAGGCCAAAATTCACGGTTCGATACGTACCTCGGTTTGAAAACTATTTTAAATAAAATCCTATTTGGTTTGGTTTAAATAGTTAATACAAATAAAATAAAATTAATCAAATTAATGCTATAAACTTTCATATTGATTGAATTGAGTAATCGGTTAAATAGGCATTTGATTGGATAAAAAAAATTTATTAGGATTAAATAGTTTACATTTGTTAGACCCCATTTGGGTAATACAGATGTGTATATAATGGTGTGTTTTTACATTTATTAATTAATTTTGATTGATTAATAAAGATATGTTCTACTTGACTGTCCTACTTATTTCAGCATATTTTAACAAAGGTCTGCATATAAGAATCACAATATTTATTTATTTATTTATTATAGAGCTGCAACAACTAATCGATAAAATCGATAATTGTCGATAACAAAAATCGTTGTCAACAAATTATAAAAATGATAACACACAGGAAAACGTGTGCGTCCCAAGAATTTTATACTAAACACAACAAAGAAGACTGTAACCTGCAATTTATGCAAAACATCAGCATGGTGAGCAAAAAATGTAGAATCCTCATCATGTGAAAATGGGGTAGTTTATTAAAGTGATAGTGTACACTGTTTGTCTGTAACTTCAGGAAAGTCACTCGGGATCTGTTTTGTCGTGACCCGCGAGCATCAGGTCACGCAATCAGCTCGCTCGTGACATGGTGATGGATTCAATTAAAACGGTGCGAATAAACACTAAATCTAAAAGCAGCAAATAACAGCAGCAGTAAATGATCACAATGTTGTCACTGTTGTGGTTTTCAGCTAATGTTTATGCATTTGTACACCAATGTATATTTTCCCTTTTTTTTTATCAACTCTGTCAGCTTGCTGCTCTTCTCTGTGTCATTCTGTTCCAGCATTTGTCCACTACAACAATAACTTGTGTTTTACTGCGGCTCTACTACCTTCAAATGCTTATTTTCAATGTTTTTATATATTTAATTTATACATATATCGTTTAACAAATTATACAAAATTGCATTAATTATATATTCTGGATGGTTATATTTTCAAAACTGAACAAAACATCTGTATTTTATTTAAACAAATTTAAAACAATACTTCATTATATTTTATATAGATTTTTTAAGCATGGTTGTCAACTTGCCAACTGCAATCATCATTAAAAACAATACAACTGATTTAGACAAATTTCTTCACCCTGCATACTCAAATGTTTTTTGGGTTGTTTTTTTTTACAGAATGAAATCCCCCATGCACTCCTCAACAAACAGCTACTATAAGCTTTACAAAATGTCAAAATAAAAGATTAAACTCAATATGTGGCTTTTACACAAAAGTACACTTTTTATACAAATACCCTGAATTATGCTTTTATGTAGTTATAATTAGCAAAACATAAAAAAGCCCACATTAACGTATAAATCGAATAATAAAAATAAACAATAATAATTGTTTGATTAATCGATTATCAAAATAATTTGTTGGTTGCAGCCCTAATTTAATCAGAAATTAATCATTCTATCCTTCATTCATATATTGATTCACTTTCCTTATATGTGGAATTGTCTTGTGGCAAAAACTAATCACTTGACTGTTATAAAAACTTTGCCGATTACAGAAATTGCACATCGGATTTCACCACTGAACAAAACATCTGTATTTTATTTTTAAACAAATTTAAAACAATACTTCATTATATTTTATATCGATTTTTTAAGCATGGTTGTCAAATTGCCAACTGCAATCATCATTAAAAACAATACAACTGATTTACACAAATTTCTTCACCCTGCATACTCAAAGGTTTTTTGGGTTGTTTTTTTTACAGAATGAAATCCCCCATGCCCCCCTTAACAAACAGCTACTATAAGCTTTATAAAATGGCTTTTACACAAAAGTACACTTTTTATACAAATACCCTGAATTATGCTTTTATGTAGTTATAATTAGCAAAACATAAAAAAGCCCACATTAACGTATAAATCGAATAATAAAAATAAACAATAATAATTGTTTGATTAATCGATTATCAAAATAATTTGTTGGTTGCAGCCCTAATTTAATCAGAAATTAATCATTCTATCCTTCATTCATATATTGATTCACTTTCCTTATATGTGGAATTGTCTTGTGGCAAAAACTAATCACTTGACTGTTATAAAAACTTTGCCGATTACAGAAATTGCACATCGGATTTTTCGCACTTGTGCAGAACAAATCGTATTTCCAGTATGCTCAAAGTGTGAGGCGGAGACTAAACAAATTTGTGGTCTGCCACTTAATATATTCCTGAGGGAAATCAGATCCATGATCCACATGTAAAACAAGGAATGTATGTGCACCGTACCAAAAATCCTGTACCGAAACATGTACTTGAACCGTTACACAACAAATGCCTGGTAAAAAAAAAAAATATATAGCTCCTGCCAACTGACATACTATAGCAGAAAACTCAGAAATATAGTATACACAATGAGGAACGAGTTGCTTGGGTGATTTTGAGCTGGTGACCTAATGAATTAAATATTTGCAAGGGCCAACATGCATTTCCCAGGTGACCAGGCTGCTGATTTGTCCATCTCTACAATGCACATCTGTCCCATACACAATTAATGACCTACCACATTCCTTGCGCTCACAGGAAGGTGCAGGCCATCTTCTGACTGGGTAATGGTCTCTATAGCAGCTTGCCGTGAGGCCTGCAGGAACTTCACTCTAGCCTGGGTGTTACTTTTGCCGCTGTTCAGCGTGCTCAGTGCTGCTGCGTTATACAAGTCGATTTGCTCGTTGGTGATCATCTTACGATTCTCGCTCAAAACCTTTTCATAGACTGGATCTAGAAACAAAGCGCACAAGGAAAACGATGATTAATTGTCCTTTTGTGCTCGCATGAGCTCTTCAAACTAAATAAAAAAAAAAACACATTTGATACACACCTTGTACAACCCAAAAGACTTCACTGTGCTCAGTTAGTTTTTCCAACGGTGCTGCTATAGATGTGAGGTTCGCTTTGTACTGAACGAGTGCCTCGCTGCTGCCACTGTGCAGTTTTATGGACCACTGGGGGGAAAAATGACAAGCATGAGAACACTGAATAACATGATAGAGCACGGAGGTGCAAAAGAAAAAAAGCATTTATATACGTATTTCATCTGAACATTTATTTTGTGCGGCTTTGACTTACTGTTGCAGCACCAATGATGATGACATCTGGCTTGGAAGAGGGCTTCTGTATTAAAGAGTGATTAAAATACATTTTAATAAATACATAAAAAAAAAAAAAAGGGTAAAACATCAATGCTTACTTGCTAATTATTTTAAATTGTCCCAAAAGTAAATTTTTTGCATTTACCTCTGTCCATGATGTCAACTGCTCTTTAATGGAATTATTTACTTCCGCATGCCATAAAAAGTCCTATAAAGTAAAATACATTTTATCAACATTTTTTAAATATTGTCTTATTATTAATTAACTTTTTTTTATATGATTATTTCTATAAACATTAGAAATAAAGGAAGCACTTACCACATTCATGGAAAATTCTCTATCTGTAAAGGGAATGTTTTCATGCTGCCAGACAAAAGGAGAAAGAAAAAAAAATGTCATTCGATCAAAAATTAACTAAGGTACTATTCAGTTTATAAGCAAAAAAAATACACTAAAGAGGATTATTTACAGATATGGAGTTTTTTTCCCCTCGTTTTAATCATTATTTATTTAATTAATTATTTTGGTTTATCACAAACAAGAAAATAAAAATAATAAAAATAAACAAATGTATAAAAAAATGTCTCCAATGTATTCTAGATTGAAAATCTTTTGATTTTGTGCCTGATTTCAATTTAAGTAGGTATACCGAAAAGGGTATGGGGGGAGAAAAAAAAAACAGCCTTGGTATAGACTCTGGGTTTGCTGAACATCTGTGAACAATTATAGTTTTGCTTCGATTTTAATACACACAGTGGACACAAACTAACCTTGTTCCCCTCCTCCCTTGTCTCAGGGTTGACAATCTGGATGAAAGAATAAAAGAGCTGACGAATTCGAGAGTCTCCGATGAACGCTATCCTCTTGTTGGAGAGGCATGCTTTCGCTTCGCTGAAAAAAGAAAAAAACAGATTAACGGTGATTAAAAATCTGCTGCTCTGATAACGACCCTGTGATTTATTACAGAGCAACTCACATGCTTTTGTACTTGTGCAGCATACAGCCATATGGCTGCCATGCGCTGTCTCCTAGGAACCGTCCACTGGATAGGAGCCACTCGCACGTGTCCCGGCCTGTAAAAGACGGATGAAGAGGATGAACACTCTCACGCATATTCACACAAAACACACCAACACAGACCGAGAAAACACGAAATACAAACTCACATGCAGACAGATATATATAAACCAATAAACAAACAAATGTTATAGTCACATAAAACATATAAAAATATTACAATTACAAACCAATTACAATCTGGGATCGCATGACACACAGTAGGGCCAAAGGTTTGTGCACACCGGACCATCACACCCTATTAACAGCCTACTCAAAACAAAGCTGGAAGCACCACTACATACAAAGTCTTTGTTTACAGTTGCAGTTAAATTTCCCTTCAGTGGAACCGAGAGTGCAGAACACTGTTTCGGTTGTTTAACAAATGCACCTGCTCACAAACTCAAAAACAGAACGGACTTTCTAAATATATAACTTGTTGAGGTTGATGTGGAACTCCAGTGTCCTGCATAGAGCCCTGACCACAACCCTACTGAAGACCATTTTAATGACCTAAACCCCCCCCAGACTTCCTCGTCCAACATCAGTGCCTGATCTCGCTCTTGAGTCTGAAGACCGGAAATCTCTCGTGTAAATATTTTCCAAGTTAACTATATAACAGCAAATGGGAAACTGTGAAAGGTGTAATGCTCGGGTGTCCAAACAGCTTTTTGTGGATTGTCATATTGTTTAATTATAAAACATTTCTTTAATGTCTGGCTGCAAAACAACTCGGATTTCACAACTCGTATACACGGGACTCCACCTTAATTCTCTCGGGCAATTCTCTCTAAATCCCCCAGGGCTCTGTAATATGCTCTTTTTGTAAACATGTTGTATTTGCACTGGGAGCATTGTGCAGATTATTGTACACAAATCATTGCTGAACAGACGTTAACCAAACAGCTTTGCTTTTTCGGTTGTTTGGGGCTTAGCATGCTTCCTTTCTGTAGAGGCACTCGGCTTATAATGGCAACACATCAAATACTGCTAGTGTAAAATATTTCATAGAAAACTGATCTAAAAAGAATCGCTCTAGGAAATATGTACCATGATGGCATTTAACCGTTTCTGTTCTGCACAGAATTTCAGAAGAACTCTTTCCTTTTATGTAACTAGTTTTTTTTTTTATTAAAGGCTAAATAATACTAGGATTTTTTTAAATAGATTTATCATACAATGAACATTCCATGCATACTCAAAAAAAAAAAATTGCCTTATGCAAATGCAATGTGGCAAACCACCTGGCAGGGCTGCATTCTAAAAATTAAGTTGGATGTGTAGGGATCTCTTTAAACAGGTTGTCCTTCTTTTCATCCATGACATACGTCTCTTGGCACTCCCAGTGTTTTACATGTTAACAAAGCTGACACGCAGCATTCTAGGCTGACAGAAAGATGAAAGTACAACTGGTGATGGCAGTAGTAACACAAAAAGATTTTTTTACTGCGTTGAGACAACACGTCAACTTGACATTGTTGAAATTATGCTGCTGCTATGCTTTTTGTGTGGCTGTGCTGAAAAAAATGTAAAACAACAGAAGTGTGTAATTATGAGACGTTGTAGAGCTAGTCATGGAAGCACCATGATTTAGTCAACAATGAACCACACCTTACCATTGTCTGAATGAAATATTGAATTATTGTACTGTACATTGCAATATCCTACGTTTGTAACTGATGGTTGCCAGAGTATAGGCAGGAAAATCAACACCTTGGTGTGATTTTAAAACACTCCACCAAGGTCATCACCTTTCCACTTCAGGCAATATTGTAATGCACACCTAGCTGGGTAATATGTGTTTTATGTGTGGATTCACAAGCACACATTAGAAAAAAAATAGGTTTGCGTTGTTGAACTTGCACGTTCACCCATGTGCTTAGTAATTCGCGCTTTGCCGTTTGTTATATTTTATTACTGGTGAAAAAGGTAGAACGTTGATGAAATTTTTTAAGACATAAGGGATAACATTTAAGTTTCCTTTTTACGTTCAAGTAAAAAAAGCAGCAAGAGGTACTTAACTTGTCATGTTGTTATATTATGTTTATGAGTGATCAAAAAACACTCAAGTTTTATCAGCTGTAACATTCAAGTAAAAAAAACTCCTCTTTCTCTTTTTCTCTCTCTCTCATACATATATATATGTTTGAGCAGATTGTATGTATGTGAAGGCGAGAAAGATGGAAAGGTAAAAAAAAAAAAGGGAAACTCTACTGCATCACTTATTTTAGGTCAAGATGAAGAATGGACTTAAAACCATCATGGCACCACTATGAAAAGGGAGGAAAACATTTTTGATAAAAGATGTTTGAAATTAAAAGTCAGCAAGAATTTTATTACCAAAAAAAATTACAAAAAAGAAGATTCTCTAGTTTGGAAAAGGATGCATTCTTCAACACATTCTTTTTACTGCTACAAAACTACCACAAACCCATTTGGCCTTAATTATTATTTTTTTTTTAATATCATCTCCAACTTATAAAGGAGACGTGTTCCTATGGCCCCACTGTGTCTAAAAAAAGTCGAGACATGACCTAACCTGTCCAGGAGTCAAAAAGACTGGTGATCAGTATGAGGGTGATATTTTATCAATTGGTCATAATTTAACATAATATGTGGGAGAGGGCGCGTGAACGCGCGTGTCGGGTCGCGAGCGTAGGACACAGCTACTGGAAAATAACAGTTTTTGTGAATAGTTTTTTTTTCGGTCAAATGCAGATAAATTTAGATTTCCTCTCAAATCCCAGTGCTGCTAAAGAACCCACAGAATGCTCCAACATATATATGTATACATGCATATAGATGAAGCTGATGAACTGTCAGTGGAGATGCTCATTCATGTCTGTCCCCACTTTTACCAGCTGCGTTACACTTCACTACCCGTTTTCTCTGCATGGAGAAAATACCTCCGAGAACTTTTACACCTCGAATTCATAATTCGCAAAAAAACAAAACATGCCCTAACACTACATTGAGTATTTCAGACAGGTTCACTGGCTAGTCACAGTGCCATTTCCCTGACTTTGCAGCAGTCCCGAGCAGCTATGCTAACATAACATAACACCCACACCGCACCAATGCAGGCTAACGTTCACACCGCGCTTTTTACTGTGCACCGAACACTCACCTCCATAATGCCGAGAGACAGCGTGCAGGACGGTGAGGAGAACCACGGCAACAAAAGACAGCAATTTTGCATTCCTGATGCTAAAATGTTGATTTATTTCGCGTTTGCCCAGGCTGTAGGCCAGTATCGCCATCTTTGCTCCTCCATGACAACGAGCAGATGGACGTGCAGCACTTGCGCTCCGCCCCTTTCGGTGAGTGACACAATGCCGTCACAAAAGTAGAACCACGCCCCCTGATCGCATGATCGTAGTATTACAACCTGACTTCCGGAAAAACAGGCACACTGGGTTCAGGCATTTCCGCCCCAATAAAACTATGATAAATGTTCATGGATACTAAATATTTTTTAGAGGACACCTTATCTGAATATCTGTGAAAGTGAATTAACTTCCAACAATTCATTAATTTTTTTAAAGACCATTTTCTTAATATGTTAGAAAATTGTCACAAAGCAGCTTTAGAGAAATCCTCCATGCATTTTTACATTTAGATATCTAATGAGAATGAAACAGAATCAGAAACCCTGTTGATATAGGTGAATTGAGATATAAATAAAAGCCTAATCATAATAATAATCATAATCCATGCTTATATCCCTGAAGTCAAGTAGCAAAAATGTGCCAAAACATTAACTTATGGTTGTTTCAGCAGAGCTTCTTCAGAAGGTGCAAGAGTACAGTATCTGTGATTATCTACTGAAGAATAGTTAGAAGTGATCCTCCTTTTCTTTTTAAACTTATTTTCCCTTTCTACGTGTTCATTTAAACCATTCACGTACTCATTACAAATATCTGTCTTTTTTTTTTTGCCAAATATTTTTTATATTAATTAAAATTCATTCACGTTGCAATTTTATTTATTAACTATTGATGCCACACAATTAAAAGCAATACAATAACAATTACAATACTTTAGGGCAAAACTGCATGAACATGTAATAGTTATGTAATACATGTAATATTTATGTAATACATAACTATTACATGTATTACATAACTATCCAGAATAAATCATAGTATACATTTGCACTTTTACTCAAGTAATATTTTACCTGGTGTATCTATTCCAGTGGTGGATGAAGATACAACGGGTAAAATATTACTTGAGTAAAAGTGCAAATGTATACTATGATTTATTCTGGATATAATGTTTCTATTATCATTTTTGTCAAAAGTCTGTTGTTTAATCAACTCAGTTTATGTGAAAAGAGTCTAATGTTACTCTTAGCACACCAATATATTAATAGAATTGTATTTATCAGTCAAACACTGATTGATATCTATTTAAATGATTTTTAAAAAGCCCCAAACCTTTTTTTTTAACTTCAGAAAAATCATGCAAATAATAAGGCCACAGGTGTTGTGGCAGATTTGAGTCATCATTTATTCCTCTTAAAATGTTTCTGTTGAACTGATGCTGAACTGTATGTTCATGCTAAGAAGATAACACCAAGTGTCAATCAAAACCAGTTTAAAATAGAGCGCATGCTCGACCCTGATGAAATAAAAAGAAACGACTGATTAATAAATGTAACTTATTTTCAATAATCACTTGGGATCTTAAGATTACTTGATAGAGAAACACTGTACTGAAGGTGACTTTCTACATACTCATACATTCACACATTTATACATACCAGAATATAAAGCGCACCCATATATAAGCCGCACCCACTGAATTTTACAAATATTTTAATTTTGAACATAAATAAGCCGCACCTGTCTATAAGCCTGTCTATATATCTACACTAAAACTAATAAACTTTACACAGGCTTTAACGAAAGACATGTTACACACACTGTGTAACGGGTGAAATATGTTGCGCTTCCTTTAGGAGCAGAGCGGTATTTTGGGAATAGGATGGCACTGCATTTTTCCGCTATTACTGCGTGTGTTCAAGACGAGGATTAAGTCCTTATTATTTTCTGATGCTGATTTCTAAGTTTCTTTGACTAAACCGTAATGCTCTTGCCAAGAAAAATAAAAAAGCACAAGTTTTGGAAACCTGTCTGTGCTTATATGATTTCTTTTACAACTGGAGTTAGCGAGCTCTCCCTTCACCCAGACTCAACGCGTTACAACGGCTTGTATCTAAACAGTAGCCGACCAAGAAAATCATTGTTCACTGTCTTCCTCCTACCTTTCGCAACTATTTCTTTCGGGAGTTTATCTTTTGGCATCGTCATGCGTTAAGACAGCAATACCACCTCTAACAGTGGGCAGTTTCAGATATACGAGGGTGGCGGTTAGAGACGGTGTTACAAACACCAAACTCATCTACAACACTAATATCAACATTCATCAAATAAATGTGTGAATATTTTTTATATGCAAATATTAAAACAAAAAAGGTTCTGATTCCAAATTTGTATCTTTTACTTTTTAAATGCTGTCACGATTTAAGTGTAATTTTTAATTAGCTACATTCACATTTATTTGAGTGAGATTTTGTTACAAAAAAAAAACATATATTTTATGTTTATTCTATAGATATTATAAGAATTATCTTCCATAAACAACAGCTAAACAGCAACAAAATAGCAGAAATATCAAACAGAATGCAGAACTGAGTTCCACAAAGTTTTGACTTTTGTCATCCTATTGGTATGCTTATCTTGCCTTTTATCTTAAAACAAGTTTCAGATGAATTTCTTTCTAAAAATCAGACAAAGCAAAAATATTTGTATAATGGAAAATATGTTGGTATTTAGTAAAGACCAGCTTTTCTATGGTTCTTTTATTTGGAGAGTTAGGCCACACACACTCTGCTTTGCATAAGTTGCAGGTTTCAGTTTTCTTTATTCTTCTTTGTTGACATGTATGAGGACAGTGTGACAGCAATGAAGTGTGCAGTAAGAACAACAGACTGGTTTAAGATGGAGGTTGGACTGCATCAAGGATCGGCTCTGAGCCCTTTCCTGTTAGCAGTGTTGATGGACAGGTTGACAGACGAGGACAGACAGGAGTCTCTGTGGACTATGATGTTTGCAGATGATATTGTGATTTCTAGTGGGAGTAGGGAGCAGGTGGAAAAGAGCCTGGAGAGGTGGAGTTACGTGCTGGAGAGAAGGGGAATGAAAGTCAGTAGGAGTAAGACAGTACATGTGTGTGAATGAGAGGGAGGGCAGTGGAGTGGTGCGGTTGCAGGGAGAAGAGGGGATAAAGGTGGAGGACTTTAGGTACATGGGGTCAACAGTGCAAAGTAATGGAGAGTGTGTTAGGGAAGTGTAGAAAAGAGTGCGGGCAGGGTGGAGTGGGTGGAGAAAAGTGATAGCAGGTGGATTTGTGATAGAAGAGTATCTGTGAGAGTAAAAGGGAAAGTTTATAGTACTGTGGTGAGACCTGCGATGTTGTATGGATTAGAGACAGTGGCATTGAGTAAAAGACAGGAGGTGGAGCTGGAGGTAGCAGAGCTGAAGATTTTTCGTTGGGAGTGACGAGGATGGACAGGATTAGAAATGTGTTCATTAGAGTTACAGCGCATGTGGGTTTTTTTAAAGACAAGGTAAGGGAGGTGCGATTGAGATGGTTTGGACATGTACAGAGGAGGGACATGGGGTATATTGGTAGGAGAATGCTGAGGATGGAGCTACCAGGAAGGTGGAAAAGAGGAAGACCAAGGAGGAGGTTTATGAATGTGGTGAGGGAAGACATGCAGGTAGTTGAATGAAAGAGGCAGATGTAGAGGACATGGGGGTATGGAGACGGATGATCCACTGTGGCGACCCCTAATAAGAGCAGCTGAAAGAAGAAGAAGAAGAAAAAGAAAAAGAAGAAGAAAAAGGGGAAGAACAAGGCCCAGAGCTCTCTTATTCTGCAATTAATTTTGCATTTGAACAGAGAGCTTGCACTATTTGCACAATGTTATTTATAGTTATAGCTATAAAATCAGCTGCATGATATAAGTGGAAAGTTCTGGAGTATTGTGTTTTACTGAGGCAAAAACAGTGTGAGTGAAATGATTTTTTTCTTCCACAAGATGGGGCAAAAAGGTGGTATAACATATTTTTGTTTTCTGTTGATCTTAAGACACACAAAATAGTTATACCACTATTACAACTTTTCTAGGTTAACTCTTGACTCTTTGGCCGAAATTTATTTCTTTTTCTATGTATATCTTTTGAGCGTTATAGACTTTCTTGCAAAATAACGGATAGAGTACTGTAAGTTGAAACAATATATATTAATTATAAGTGTGTAAGGATTGCCTTTTCTCTTGCATGTAATACCAGAATGTAATGCCCTAACCATAACCGTAAACCATTAACTGTGCAGGTGACAGTTTTTATATATATATATACAAATGTTGATGGTTGAAGGAAATATGTTTTAGACCATACATTTTAGATTAAGTATGTTTGTTTTTCCAATTAAATTTTGTGGTCAGTATGCTTCCTGCTGAGCCCCGACACTTCCCTTTTCTGAGTAGTTTTTGAATTAAAGAGCCATCATAAAGGGCAAATCCACAGTTTATAAGAATGCAGAGTTTTTTTATTTTATCAGAAACAAAATGAAGATGTTCGAAATGCAGGTGTTGAGGGTCTCACTGGTTGTGTATTAACAAAGAAACACAATGCAGAGACAAGACCAATTAGCATATACTTACATTCATTTAGCAGAAGCCCTTATCCAGAGTAATTTAGAGAAGTGCTTTCTACTATTCCTCACAAGCAAATCCTAGTTCACTATGAAAGGACTTAGAATCCTGTAGCATCCCATGATGGGGAAGCTAGAACTGTATAAAATGAAACCACAAAAAAAAAAAAAAAAGATTAACAAAGAAATAGCAAAGTGCTTCATCATGAGGCAGATCTTCAGTTTATATTTGTAGTCACTTGAGAGTTCATTTCACCACCTGGATGCCAGGACAGAGAAGGGTTTTGGTGCATGTCAATTAGAGTAAGTGACATTTCAATGTAACAAATCCCCATTAAGTGATAAGTACTCAGGTGCTGGCCCGTTGTTAGCTCTGTAGGCAAACACAATTATTTTAATTCTGTTATAAGCAACTCTAGGAAGTGAGTGGAGAAAGTTGAGTAGTGCGAGAGAACTTTGGGAGGTTAACACAGAACAAAATTCTGGATTAGTTGCAGGGGATGGAGGGCAGGGTGCCAGGAAAACATTGCAGTGGTCCAGTCTTAAATGACAAGGTATATGAGACTGAGGATCTAGCCATTCTGCAAATGGTTGGATTCTCCTGACATTGTAAAGGTGGAACCTGCATGACCAAGTCAGCTAGCAATGTAAAGTGAGAAAGTTATTAGCGCAAAAATGGTACTTAGGCTATATAAAATTAACTTAGAGATTGCTTACATTATTGCGACTTGACCTAAATAAGCCTAATAATATGCATACAGAAACAGAAGCAAAAAAACTGATAAAAGGGAATATTTGACAACAATTGAACCATAAGCTAGTCCTCTTTTTGCCTGTGCCTGGGGTTAATACCTGAAATGAGGTCTGCACGTACTATGCAGGAACCTTCTTCTACTTTGACACAAGTGAACACAACAGATATAATTAAAACAGTCATTGAACTGTGACAGACAGGATGAATTATATTTGTAAATGAAGGGTGTGTTCCAGCTGTATTGTTCCTGAACACTGAATTTGCGAGTGCAACCATATTCCTATTCATTAAATCTTTCAAGTGTGGGTTCATGTTAAGTTTCTTCCCTTTCAGCAATGACACACCCAAAATGCTATGTGAGTAATATGACTGCGTTGTGGTGAATACAAATTATCTTCAGTCTACTATTAATATAACTGAGTAATAATTTACATAAGCAGGAATTTTGATGTTAAAAAGGCAGCTAGAATAGTTTCTTATTTGTTACATTAGCCTACTAGCACCTGTTTAAAAGTTTTGATTGTGGTTGAATACTAAATATACAGTTTTACTATTATAAATTCTCTAAAATAGGCTAAATACGTTTTTTTTCCTCCATTTTTTGCAAAATATTTTAATAAGGTATTGTCCAAAAATTCAATGTACACACTTTTCCATTTGCACCAATGTTTTGTGTCTGCTCCTTCTTATTTTTCTTTTTTCAGCTTCAAGGTGAATGTGGTGAGTAAAGCAGTAGTAGCGGCCATCTTGAAGCTGAAATCACTTTCTTCCTCAGTACAGTTTGGTATCACTGTGTTGTCAGCATTAGACCTATGAAAGAAATGTGGTGAAAGGTTTAAAAAAATTAAAGCATACTAAATTCACATGTTAATATAATTTCAATGTGATACCTATATTTGATTTGTCTTAATCTCATAGCTCCCACATGAAATTAAAATTTCAAACAATATTTTGGGTAATTATTAAAGTTTGGGGTAAGGGTCAACTATATTTGAATTTTTGACTGAACAGTTTTCTTAATCCTTCTACAAGTTAAAAGTTCTGAAGTCATGATATCACATTCATGAGATTGGATTTTTCAGTTGTTCTAAACACTTTAAATCACTTAACTCTTGAAATGTTGTGTTTTAGAACATTGGACATGCTTTATTTCAGAACTTTTCACAATTTATTTAAACATCTCACATATACAAAATAGGTACAATAAACTTTGTGGTTCATTTTGCGAGAGAGAGGACTCCAATACCCTTTCAAATGGATGAATTGTGATTGTCAGTATGAACACTGGAGGGGGCTGTGGTTGAACTAAATGCTTTAACAAAAAAGAAAAACGAACAAAACTAAAAACAAAAAAACGCAAAACATGAAAAGTAAAATCCGGACAAACATCAGATTTAGGAATTTTCCACCTGCTTAAAAAATGGGGTTATCAGTAGGACCTGTGCAATACTCCTTAAAGACAATACAAAGTAATACAGTAAAAGTGGTTTCCTCCACAGCTGTATATGTAGCACCATATATCCGCACTTCAAGTGATTGAGCACCTTTGACACAGGAAAGAACTTGAAGCCTTAGTACCAATAAGTAGGATGTGGTTCAGGTCTGGTAATATTTTCTTTATACAGGCATGAGGTAGTTTAAACCTTTTTGGAGATTGTGGTTTTAAACCTCCTCTTTGGAAGATATATAAAGACCACAAAGTGATGCATACTTTCATCATTTTTATTACACTTCTTTCATTTTTTACAAAATGATGGCATGTCCCACACCATGGTGTTTCCCAGAATCTCTTTTTGGGCAGCTGTATTAATTTGCATTGTGCAATTCTCCGTTCAGTCCATTAGTCCTCTCCGATAGAGCCCAGCTTAAGCAAGTGGATGTGCAGAGGAAATCAGCATTCAGTATAAAAAACAACACAGAGAAGAAGGGCAGAGATTTTTTCAATTTTCTTTCTTTCTCTCTTTTTTTTTTTTAACTTATCTTGAGTCTATTCATTTGAAACAGACTGGGCCAATGTCCAGACCAAATTCTTGATCAGCGCCACCAATGTCCAAAGGTGCAATGTCGAGGATGGGCAGACGAGATGGTTTATTTGTTCTGTATTCAATGACTGTCTTGCTCCACTGGCCAGTGTGTTTCTGTAAAATCAAATCACAAGGGTGTAAAAGACATCACTGAATAGGCACAATTAAAATTTACCCTGATATAATAATCCCATCTTAAGTTACTACTTAAAATATACTTTTGCATTTAAATTAATAAAATAACTTAAGAGGTAGAAATCTAAATCAGAAAATGATGCTTTTTTTTAGTTACCAATAATCTTTAGAGACTACACACATAGAGGTTGTATATTTCCTTATACACACAGAGATACACTGATATTGAACACTGAACTTACAGTGCAGCCATCCTCCAGAACGGTGTAGGTGAAGCGGCTGTTGCCCTCTGCCCGGAGTTCCACATCATTGGAACCCTGCAGCAGGACAGCCTTCTTCAGGTTGCCGTTCTCACCATCCATGTAGGCAACGCTGTTCTTGCAGTGGTAGGTGATGTTCTGGACAGCCTGATTGGCCAGCAGACGCATGAAGGCCAGCTGTGTAGCCATGGATTGTGGGCTCAGGGTCTCATCATTATAGCCAAACTGAGGTGAGAAAAGAAAAACCAAATGTAAATATCATGTAATCAAGTAATCAACAAGAGAAAATCTTTGAACTTCAACTGTATAGAAAACTTGCCTCGGTGCCACCATTGATGGTCTCGCCAAACCAGACATGCTTCTTCTCCTGGGTACTTCTGTACCAGTTCTTTTGAGCAATGCTCTCAGGGTGAGCATAAATGCAGGTATGACCTGTGGAGAAGTCACAGAAGGCCTTGATGGCATCCATGGTGCAGCCCTGGTTGGGGTCAATCCAGTAGAAACCTGCAAAAGAGAACAGACACACATTATAAGCTTGGTTGGAGTTGAAGGTAAGTACAAGGTGTAGTGAACATATTTATTAGGATGCGGAAGAGATACATATCAGCATATCAACTCACCACTGGTCCAGTCAGGGTGGGTCAGCCTGATGTCACGGCAAGTGCGAGCAGGGTTCTTCTTGGAGCCCTCAGGTGAGAGCAAGTTGTCGATCTGAGTGTTTAGGGACTTGATTGTGGCATCCACCTCGTAGTCCTTAGCCCTGAGAGCAGCCTGGTCAGCTCTGTACTCATCATAGCCACCAGAAATATCGTATCCGCCACCAGCGGCACCAGGGGGTCCGGGAATACCAGGAGGTCCGGGAGGTCCCTGCAGATTAAGTTACTCTATTTAGTCTGCATGCTTGATTGGTTTAGTGCATTCCTTAACGACCCTTTATCCCCAATGACTACTTACAACTGGTCCAACATGTCCAGGGGGACCACGGTGTCCAACAAGTCCAACGGGCCCGGCAGATCCAGGTCTACCATCCTTACCAGCTGGGCCACTGGGACCAGCAGGGCCCTACACAAGGTATAATGTAATGTAAATATGAACAGAACTCATAGGTCCATTTTTAAAAATGGATTGGTAACAAATGGTATATTACTTACTCTGGGTCCAGAAGGCCCAGCAGAACCAGCTGAGCCACTATCTCCACTAGGTCCCTGTAAGGTAAAACAATTATTACAGACATTATAGTAGAGATTGATGCTGAGCCTTAAATACTTTTTCTATTTGGAAAATGACAACCTCTCATGCTAGAATGAGGCAACTCACATTGGGTCCAGGCATTCCCTGAAGACCAGGATGTCCACGCAGTCCCTTCATGCCTCTATCTCCTTTGTCTCCGGCCACACCCTTCTCACCACGGGGTCCAGCAGGGCCCTGTTGACCACACACAGAAATGTTAAATGTATCATTGGTTACAGCATCTTTAATAAACAGCTAAAATATCATATGATATTTTAGTCAATTTACTTACAGGGGCACCTCTTGCACCAGCAGGGCCAGCTGGTCCAACAGATCCAGAGGGTCCCTAAAGAAAAAGGACATAATTGGAAGGCAATATATATTAATCATAAAACAGTCATGTTGGCAATAGTGGCTCAGAGGTTTTTTTACTACACTGCTAAAAAAACCACAAATAGTGTTTTCTGAAAGATCCAAAATTCTTTATAAACCTGCATTAACATGTATGAGTTTCTGGTTTGGACACTTACACTCTCACCACGGTTACCAGGTCTGCCAGCAGGACCAGCTGGTCCCAAGGGTCCAGAAGCCCCAGCAATTCCAACTGGGCCTGGAGATCCAGGCTCTCCACGGTCACCCTGTAATTTCAGAACAGTCCAGTTTAATTAAACTACTCTGTTACTAATTTAGGCAACAAACATTTAAATAAATGTATATAGTTAATCTCATCTCGTGGGTTTTTTTTTTTACTACTGTTTAACTTTTACCTTGACTCCAGCAAGACCAGGACGGCCAGGAGCTCCATCATTACCAGGGCTACCCTATAGAGGAGTATAAAGCAAAGATCAATATGCAATTACTTTTCAAATATAATAAGTTGGTTTCAATGTAATTCTAATCAGTGTCCCATTAAAAAGTCTTGAAATGATACTATGCGATTTTTGGTATGATTTAAAAAGTTTAGAGCAGTGAAGTGAAATTTACAAAAATGTAAAATATCATGTAATAAATAAAAGTATAAGCACACACTCTAAATACATTCGATTAGCAGAAACAGACTTCCACAAATGTTTTAGAAGTCCTCAGATATTTTAATCTCCACAGAGAATTACTGTTACAATGTGACATTTATGTATTTACATCTCTAAGTCGAATTATATATATCTATAGTATTAATTATTATATAAATTATTTTATAAATATAAATTATATAAATTAAGACCAAAATGAAAGACATTTAAAATATGCAATTTTCCATACAGCCTATTAGGTTATCAGCTTGCTCGGCTTTTCTTAGGATGTTATACATTATTACACATTTTTATACAATTTGGCATTGTAAACAAATTAGCACAACATAGCTTACCTCACGTCCAGCCTCTCCCTGAGGACCAGTCATACCAGGCAGACCAATGTTACCAGCTGGACCACGGGGTCCAGGGGAACCAGCAGGTCCAACTCTACCGGGCTCACCCTGAGCAACACATCAGATACCCCAAGGGAAATGTTAGCCAAGGTAGACAAGTGACACATCCAGAAATCAACAACTGTGCCTAAAATATCTAATAAAATCTAGATTATCATAGTTCAGAATGTCTTTACAAAAGGATGGAGTCACTTACAACAGCACCAACACCACCAGGAGTACCACGTTCACCTCTGGCACCAGGAAGACCAGTGATTCCCTGAGGTCCAATCAGACCACTAGGTCCAGAAATACCTTGAGGTCCCTGTAGTTATAACAACAGTGATTTCTGCTTTAATAGTCCATTGTAATCTGTGTATATATCGATTGTAATTTGGAGCTGGTATAATTTAAAGTGCATTTAGAATGGTAAGGAAAAATACCTTAGCACCAGACTCTCCAGGGGATCCCTTCTCACCATGTGGGCCAGGTGGTCCAATCAGGCCATTCTCTCCCTGAGGTCCAGCAGGTCCAACATCACCACGAGGACCACGAGGGCCATCTTTTCCAGCATGACCAGTGGGACCAGGAGGTCCAGCAATACCCTGTAGATTAAAAAGATGCAAGTTTAATTCATTTTGATCAAACCAGTTAAACAGATAAAATTGGAAAGCGCATAGAGTTTCTGTGCTTATTACTCTTCTTATTATTAATTGAAGTTTTCATGTATATATAAACTCACAGCAGGACCGGGAGGACCAACTCTTCCAGCAGCACCAGGGAAACCAGTCAAACCCTGAGTTAAAAGACAAAGGTTAAACATTACAGATGAAAAATACTTTGTAAAATAAAAATATACAAGGTATCATGGTAATGGTAAAAGAGCTTACAGGGGGACCGGTCTCACCACGACCACCAGGGGGGCCAGCAGGACCAGAGGGACCCTGATAGAACACAATATCACACAACAGGTTATTGAGGAACGGTGCTTGTGTTGTTATTTAGCATTGTTTTTCTGGAAACCATAAAACCTTTCATTATGCTTCTGTTATATCTTATGCTGTTTCGTGGTTTAGCTTTAGATCACAGCCTAATTTCTAATTCCTACTAAATAAACTGCATTTCAGAATCCACATATTAAATGATCTCCCAGACAGGAGGGTGTTGGTGACATATAAGAAACACTAAGCTTTTTAATATTTCAATTAAGAAAAGTATACATATAGAATATAGTATATATTGGATTTATATATAAAATTTATTTGAAATATCTAACTACCAACTAGTCTCAAGGACCTATTGTGCCCTTTCAGGATTTAACCTCAGTGTTTGTGTTATTATATTCTTTTAAACTTACAGCAGGTCCAGGATTACCAGCAGGGCCAGCGGGGCCAGCAGGTCCAGTGTCACCCTTTCCACCAGCGGTACCTCTCTCACCTTTAGCACCAGCCTGGCCATCAGCACCCTGCAAGAGCCATGAAAATCCCATCAATGTTGAATTTGGTAAGGAAAATAAGTGTTCCATATTGGTACAAACTTTGGCATGCATGAGCACTTACAGGAGGACCAGCAAATCCAGGAGGTCCAGCAGGGCCAGCCTCACCACGCTCTCCCTATAAACAGATAATTACACAGAAATTAGATGCACAAATTAGATATACTGTCTACACAGTGGTTATGGCAAATATATTCAGAGTGCTTTGTAAAACTGACATGCATTTTCATATTTTGCTATAAGGAATATTACTTACAGAGGGACCACGAGCTCCAGCAGGACCAGCAGGACCAGCAGAACCAGACTCACCCTGGAAGAGAACAGTGAATGAAAATTTTTTCAGCAGGTTGGAAAATATTTGTTACATTTACATTTGCGGCATTTAGCAGACGCCCTTAACCAGAGCGACGTACCAGCCATATATCACATAATAAAAATGTTGTGAATTAAATGTTGATGAAGAATCCAAAGCTATTTCATTTGCTATGCAACAGCAATTTTATTATCTCAAGTTTTTATACATATTGTTGTGGGTAACTCAAGACTATGCTTTTATTTGGGATAAAACATCAGAGTTTAATCATATTATGTCATTGAACTAACAATCACGGTAAGTGTATAATCTTTTTATAGAATACCTATAGGCTCATTAATGCACATTATAAATACATTTATGTTTACAGCATTTGGCAGGCAGCCTGATCCAGAACAACTTGTATCTCACGTTAATGTTTATCTTTATGACCAAAATCTCATTTATACATCTGAGCAGTTCAGGGTTAAGGGCCTTGCTCAAGGGTCCAGCAGTAATTATTCGACATGCAGCCTCCCTGATTCTTCGTCAACAGTGAGGTAACAATTCACTTGTGATTTTTTGGTTTTGCTGTGCATATGTAAAATAAATAAATAAATAAAAAAACTATTATAAAAAAGAAAAATATTGTTTTGTTTTGTATTATTTTCACTGCATGTCTAACTTTTAACTAATTTAACTTTTACCTACTCAAATATGATTAAATAAGCCTCAAAATGAAGCAAGGAATACTGTCTATGTAATAGTTGGATTTACAAATAAGAAACAAATAAGAGAGAGAGAGATACTTAGAGATAATTAGAGCTTAATAAAAAACAATAATAATCAAATTAATATATATTTAATACTATAGCTAATTATATCAAAATAAATATAATAATTATATTAAGTTCTACTTATTTTGGTTCTTATTCTGTTGTGTTCGAGTTCTTATATTTTTTCTCTAATGCCCTGCAGGCAATATGACAGATTCACTGTGAGAGATGCCCCTAGAGGAGAGAGCAATAGTGGTTAGATATACTACACTATAGTGACCATGCTGATAATTTGCTAACTTTTCATCTTTCATTGTCAATGTTCCATAATTGAACTGCTAATGATATTTTTTTGTTTGATCATTCAAGGAGAAAATAGTCTTTACCTTATCACCATTGGCACCAGCAGGTCCAGGAGGTCCACTGGGTCCAGGAGCACCCTGGTGAACAAAAAAAAAAGTATTTTTTAACTTAGGCATTTAGAATACGGGACAAACTAATTCCTTTAGAATAAAAATCTTTGTCTTTGAGAAGATATTTCTATTTAAGAAACCAGAGTTGGAACTTACACGGGAACCATCTCTTCCGGAGTTGCCCTCTAGGCCTCTGTATCCAGCCTCACCCTATTTAAAAAAGAAAAAGAAAAATGAGATCTTTTTATCAAAACATATACCACTATCTAACATTTTGCTTGAATAATGTTACATATTATTATTATTCACCTTGAAAAGTCCTGACTGACAAGCCAGAGCTAAAACGGTAGTTCTTGCTCTAAGGATGCATTGTGTTTAAAAGTGTGAGAGATGGCTTTCTCCACAACTGACCTTCTCACCCTTGGGTCCAGGAGTACCAGCACCACCACGCTCACCAGGCATGCCAACAGCTCCCTGAGGACCTGTAGCACCAGGAAGACCAGCAACACCAGGCTCACCCTATAGGAAAAAAGATAGAAATGGCTGAAAATTGTGTGTTGCAGTATGGAATCAGTACAACATCAGGACACTTTAACACAGAGTTAAAAGTTTGTATGCATATATTAAAATCAGTATAAAGAGTGATTACTATAACATCAGTGGTGTGGATAAACTAGATTACCTTGCTTCCATCAGGGCCAGGAGCACCAGAAGCTCCACGAGCACCAATGGGTCCCTGGGCACCAGAAGCACCGGCAGGTCCAGGATTACCACGCTCTCCCTATAGGAAATGAACATAGGTGCAAAAAGATGGTCAGAAACTGATCTTTGAATTTAGGCATTTACCTGTGAATCATGTGTATGTTCAATACAAGGATAAAGACAATACCTTGCCACCAGCAGTTCCAGCAATACCTTGGTCTCCAGGAATACCCTAAAAAGAAATTAAACTGAATATATGGCTCTGATGCATGTTTCATGCCCAAAAAAATATGATGGTTACTGTATTGCAAAATGACTATGTACATCTTTATTCGTTTCTTTTTAGTGAGGTATTGAGCATGCAACATATTCTTAAATATAATAGTCTAATTTTTATATAATAAAAGAAAAGAATTATTTGTGTTATCACTGATATGAAGATCTTACTCTGTCTCCGGGTTTGCCTGTCTCACCAACAGGTCCAGCAGGTCCAGGAAGACCCTGTGAAGATAAACGATGGAGCTCATAACTCACACAGACAAATGGAAATACACTTGTACGGTGCAATTCATTATAAAGACCAATTTTAACTCTATGCCACTATGAATCTAGTTATAGGTCAATGTTTAGAATATGGTTGTTAAAACTTTAAATTTACATAACTAATAATTAGGAATCAATCGGCCTAACATACTTTGGGATTTACCGTAGTACAGTAAATTGCTCGATTTTACTTATTTGTTACAAACTGAGTGCCATGGGAAAGAAACTGTTTCCTTTACCTCAGTGAATAAATAATATTCAGATACACACCTGGAAACCAGGAGCACCAGCGGGTCCTGCCTCACCCTTCTCACCAGAACCACCCTGCAAACCAAAGACAAATTTTTATTACCATCAGATGTTACCACACTGATGTTAGGCTAGTATTGGCTAGGCTAGGCTGGTATTGGCTAGGCTAGGCTGGTAATTTTCTGTTATTGTTATGCCTACTTACAGTAGCTCCAACAGCTCCAGCAGGTCCATTGTTGCCATCAGGACCAGGAGGGCCCTAAAATAACAAATATGACTCGATGAGTAGACAGTTATAATAACGTATAAAAATAGTCCAGCATTGATGCTTATAGGAGGGACATGAAATTTTAAGATGCTTACTCTCAGACCGGTAGCACCAGCAGGTCCCTTCTCTCCAGGTTTGCCAGGCTCACCCTAGAGACAGATGTAGAATATGATAGAATTAGTCAGTTGTCAAATTTCTGCTGCTACTTAATGTTGTAATGTACAAAATTTAACGTACAGAAGGTCCTTTAGGGCCGGGGAATCCAATGTTACCAGGCTGGCCTCTGGGTCCAGTTGGGCCAGGAGGTCCACTGCGGCCATCTTGACCAGAGGGACCCTGGAGATGGGGATCCACAGTAGCACTTTTGTTTATACCTCAGCAGTTCTTGAAAGGAATTGACTTATGAACAAAGTGTTTGTGATGCATTATTGGAGAACACTTACAGCAGGTCCCTCCTTTCCTTGGGGTCCACTGCTTCCAGGGCTACCAGGGAGACCCTGTAAGCAGACAGCAAATTATATTATATACAATATGGATTATTTTCTATTGTCTAGTTCAACAACTTAAAATATGTATAATGACCGCAAGCATTTGCCAGATAATTTGCCACCTAGCTATGACTGTCCTTAAAAGGCAAATAATTGGAAGATTATTATGTATTTAATACATTGAAATTTTGCACTGCTAGACTTTATATTTATGAGACAATCAATACCTCATTTAAAAAAAATAAAAAATATATCGCTCATAGTCACATGAATAAATAATTAAAGAGTAAATACAAATATTTTTTCGACAGAAATGTTTGTATTATTTTCTCCACATTAAAAACCCAACCAGTCCCAAGTTAGAGTAAATGGTTAAGAATCAATTTATATGTTTCCCTGTTAAAGTACATAAAAATAGGTAATATACTTACTCTGGCTCCAACTAGACCAGCCTCACCAGGGCGGCCAGCATCACCAGGAGGTCCACGTCCACCAGGAGCACCAGCAGAACCCCTTGCACCGGGCATGCCCTAAAAGCACGAGGTTTATAAGTCAATATTACCACATATCTTTATTAATTACTGTTCTTCTTCTCTTTCATATACTAAAGCAGGCTGAAATCATTGCAAATAGGTCAAATAGATGTTCTAACTTTACAGACATGCAGTAATTAGGTATGTATATAATGTAAGCATAATTTACTAACCATTGGTCCTCCTCTACCAGACAGACCTGGAAGACCACGAGTTCCAGCAGCTCCCTATATGCAAAAAGTACAACAGAAATTAGCATATATAATATCACAGAAATGAGCAAATACATGTGAAATTAGGATTTTACGTATTTGGCTAAAAAAAGCATTACTCACTCTGGGTCCACGCAGACCAAGAGGTCCAGTTGCACCCTGCTCACCAGTTGAGCCTCTCTTACCCTCATCACCAGGAGCACCAGTGAGTCCTTGAGGTCCAACATTACCCTGCACACAACAAGCACAAAAAGAAGATTAGGAAAGCACAACCACCCAGTAAACACCTGTTCTTTAACATATACTGAGGAACATAATTACAAGGAATAATTATACTTACAGGCTCACCCTTGGAACCAGAATCTCCCTTTCCTCCGACGAGCCCGGGGTCACCCTAATAGACATAAGGAATGAATAGATCGATCAGAACTGTCTAGCATAATAAAAAAACAATGTACATAGCAGGATTCGGTCTTGTTAGTTGGAACTTACAGTAAGGCCTCTGGGGCCAGATGCTCCAGCAGGTCCCTGGGGGCCAGGGCCTCCTCTTGGTCCAGGGAATCCAGGGGTACCAGCAACTCCAGCAGGGCCCTGCAAGATCACCCATATAATTTAAATCAAGTAAATAAAAAGTGTATCAAAATAAATTTTTCAAACATTTCATTTCAACTTGGTAAGGAAAAACTAAATTGTATGTTATCTAAATATGCACTGAAGATCATGGGTTTCTCAAGAAATCTTGGCGGTATGAATATGCATATTATATATCTAAAATTACTGTTTTCAGCGTCTATTTTTATTTTGGAGAATCACAATACTAGCAACGAGTTTCAAGACACGTATTATTTAATTAACATTTTAACGTAATTTGTATGGTCTCCGAGTTTGTTTTTTATTCTCTTTGATATTCTAGAGTGCCCCTGGTTCACTGATTCATTTGATCTCAATCTATTTTATCCAGCCTGATCCATATAATGCATGTATTTGTTGTGACATCATTACCAAACCAATCATCTGGGACCTCCTGACCATCTACAATTTTACTCTTCCCCATCATCTAACATGGTTTAACAAAGCTAAACACTGGAAATGTGTGTTGAGAGTGAGAAAAAAAAATAATATGGACTTGTGGATAATCTTAAAGGCCCTGCTGTAGGAAACACTGCATTGTGTTGCTTTCGATTGTGCATATCGAATGTACTGTTTATATGAACTTGCCCTGTCTTGGCTGGTGTTATAGCATTTCACATCTAATTAAACTCATTACTGTCATTCTTTCACTCAAATAAAGTCTCGCTGAATACTTACGGCAGCTCCCTTAGCACCGTTGATACCATTAGCACCAGGGTTACCCTAAAGAAGGAAAAAAATACAAGTCAGTCAGAACATAAACATGATGAAAACATTGCTTTGATTTAACTAGTAGGCATGCTTACAGGAGGACCAACTGGACCAGAAACACCATTTGTTCCAGGCTCTCCTCTTTGTCCTTGAGGTCCAGATGGTCCTGTGGGACCAGCACCTCCAATCTCTCCCTGTCAAACAATAATGGAATCAGAAAAAAAAACTTAATTTGCAGGATTTGATTTTACAATAATGCAGCTAAAGCAATTAAAGATCAATCATACAGACATGCAAATAATACATTTAGGATGCAAACGTATTTATTTGCAATTGATAGTTGACATTATTTCTAAGATTTGAACAAAAATACATACTTTAGGTCCAGGGGCACCAGGGAAACCTGGAGGGCCAGCAGCTCCAAGAGGACCCTGAAAAGAAAGATCACAGACAAAATAGTGTTAGACTGGACCTTAGGAACTGTAAATTTAGACACAGGAAAAGTTGAAGGTGAAATACTCACAGCAGGGCCAGAAGGACCAGTGTTACCATCAGCACCACGGGCACCAGCTGGACCACCAGGACCAGCACGACCTCTCTCGCCAGGCAGACCACGTCCACCCTAAAAGAAAACGTGTGTATTATGAGGACAATTTATACTTTATTGCAAAATGAATAACATGCTTTTATTAGATAAAGAGATCATATAAGATCATAACCTACTCTTTGTCCAGGGGTTCCATTTGCACCATGAGCACCGTTCTCACCCTAAAAGAGGAAAAATAGCACAAATGGGTACAAACTCTATAAGCATTAAAGGTCATGTGTAAAAAAAAAACCCAAATGGGTTCAACTGAAAGTTTGGTGGTGTTAAGGCACCTCCAGAATGAAAAATTTGCTGTATATGAAATATGTATTGATTTCTTAACATTCAGGACCCATCAAGTGTCCAGATTTTAGCTACCTGTTTCTTGGTTCCACTAAAATTACAGCAGGTAATGTGCTTTAAGATGAATTACTGAATGACATGCTTGGGCTGTGTTACCTATACAGTAAAACTGTAGTTTTAATGTTTGAAACTGAATTTTTTTGAGTGTGAGATAAATAAATCAGTTCATCTCTAATTTTACCTTAGCTCCAGTTTCACCAGGCTCTCCTTTACGTCCATCAAGACCATTGTAGCCCTTTAATTAAAAAATAATAATAATTTAATAGAAGCAGGCATCTCACAAAATGTATATATAAATATAAATATTTGTTCCTTAGAAAATACTATATATGTATTTATCCACATGTTACTTACTCTGTGTCCCTTCATGCCTGGAAGTCCAGGAGTTCCTGGGAAACCACGAGCACCCTGTTAAGCAAATGAATAGGTCATTAGTGTTTTCAACCCATTTTTTATTGTTATCAGCTATATCTCTTCAGATATAGTGTTACAGTTCTGTTTAAAAATAAACTGTATAACACTAAGAAATCATCGTTTATCATCCTGATGATGGAGTCATGACTGACTAGGTAATAAGTATATATAGTAGGGCTGAAATAATCATGTATACTGCATACATCCTACAAGTATACTACAAGTGCAGTGAATTGATGTTGGTTTTACCTGGGAGCCAGGTGTACCCCTGTCACCAGGTTGTCCAGGTCTGCCATTGTTACCCTGAATAAAAGTTACAGAACATGTTATCAGATGTGCACATTAGTTAAACCAGATATGACATTTATATATATTGTTTTTTGTTGTTTGTTTTCCACTTACATCATCACCAGCCTTGCCAGGAGGTCCAGGGGGTCCACGAGGTCCAACTGGTCCCTGATATTAAATAAAAGCAGCCATTTTTTAAAAGATCATAGTCTGTTTTATTTCTGTCTGTGGTAATAAACTGAGTATAAACCAGTTTCCTTACACTCTGTCCAGGCTCTCCAGGCTCACCAGCATGTCCCTGGAGTCCCTGAGGTCCCTATATTTCAAAACAAACATTCTTTAATCATCAAAAATGCTGCAATTAAGCTATAATTAAAAAAAATATATAACAGTCAAAAGGGGTACTTACAGGAGCACCAGGTGGTCCAGAAGGTCCTCGAGGTCCCATCAAACCCTTTACAGAGGAAGATGAATGAGTGTTACATGAGTATTCTTTATTATAAATACATTCATTCATGTATTGTGTGTATGAACTACGGTTAATTGTGTTCAGGCTAAACTTCAAGCACTCACCATAGGTCCAGGGCCAGGTTCGGGTCCTTTAGAGCCATCATACTGAGCAGCAAAGTTCTGTTCAAAAGTGAGGCAAATTAGTATTTTTCCCCCTGACAAGTTCAGATTGCTACATAAAAAATAATATATATTAAATATCTTATTCTAAAATGTTAATAAAAGTATAAAAAAATATTGCAGTGTTGTAACAAACAAACAAAAACGATGAAAGAATTTAAGTTCAAAGGTCATTGGGTCAAAGGGTTAAAAGGTAATCCCTTTTTTTTCAGACAGAAAAACGGGTCAATAGGATGCTGGGATACTCTTAAGATCAGTACAGCTTAAACATCTGTTAATTTTTAAAACAAACAGATAAAAAAACGTTAAATATTGAAAACTTACTCCACTAAGACCAGGGGGGCCAGGGGGGCCAGCAGGCCCAGGAAGTCCAGGTTTGCCAGGTCTGCCATCAGGTCCTTTAGGACCCTAGTAGAGAAAACTGATATTAGACTCTGAATGTAAAAATATACATATATATAACTGTCCAGCTTACATCTAGACTATTAACTTTGACCAGGTCATGCTCTGAAGATTTTGATAATGTAGTACAGGTGACATAATAGTGTTTCCAAGTTCTGTTGTTTGAAAAGATCTTTTGTTGTGATAAATAATAATAACACAAATAAAACAATATACAGGATTCATGATGGTTATTATGATGTATTATGACTGAAGGAACGACTGATCCGTTTTCCTGAATGTGATTTCTACAGGGTCACCCAGTCAGAAATTTGACTTGATTTGACTTGATTTGATTTTCATCCCTCATTCATCCCTTTAAACAATAAATGAATGATCTCACATCTTGAGGAAGTATAGTTCCTGACTTACCCTGTCACCTCTAGGTCCTTTATCTCCCCTTGGTCCCTGTTTAATATTGGAGGGAAAAAAAAAAAAAATCACCAACTGGAAGAAAATGCTTTTACTCAGAACATTTGTTATCATGCCTTCATTCAGTTGCACGAGCAGAACTCAGTTGAGTTTTCACAGAAGATAGCGTATATAGTGTACTAGCTTTAACGCTAGTTGCGGGGATATGTGAGCTGGTTTCATGTCTTTCATTTGAGTTATGCATGACTGTATTAAGCCAATTTGTAGAACCATGAACTCAATTCACACATGCCCCAAGCTAGATATATAACTATGACCATAATGGTTCATGCTCACCTTCACGTAAGCCTAGACAAAAAAAAAGAGATAAATAAATGCAAGATTTATTTATGCCATCTTTTCTTATTTTTATCTGATGTTTAACTGTAGGGCTGCATTATCTCATCTCACTCGCACATGCATGTTAGTGCTGACTAACTGAAGCTCTCTGTATGAAGCATGCATGCTCAAATGCTGGTTAGAATAAATATGTAGTGATTAGCCTTGTGATTAGTCGTTCCACAATGCCTTGAGATAGTCATTAGACCATGTGACCATCACGTAATATATATTGTGCAAAGATGCTTAATGGAACATGAAGTACTTGTTTGGATTTTTCTTTAATAAGTGTATGTTAAAAATTTTTCAATTCAAAAAGTGATATTTCAGTGAACAGTCTTCCTTCGTTTCAAATTCTAGATATGGCCAATAGTAAATGATTATAAGCAATATATTTTCTACTTGTTGGCTGTGATGTATTCAGCAGTACTCCTGTTTCTCGGCCATGTTGATTATTTAAAGGCCTCCCCTTCAGACTGCCATCTAAAAGGGGTCCATTGTACCCAAGCGGCCTGCCCAGGAGAAGTGAGTGGTTTCTGATTTCACTGACATTCACCTGAGCCAATCGGACCTTCAGACACTTTTTGACAGAAAGAAGGAAAAAATCGCACTGCCGCAATCTCTCGATAACACAGAATACTGTGGCATAATCTGAGACTGGCATGGATCTGTTCACTGAATATCCTTATGGGAAGAGAAATAGGTAAGAATTTCTATTGCACAACTACTGAAGAAACATTGCATGAAAATGTACTAACCGCTTTGATGAGATGGAGCAGGAGAGCAGGAGAAGAGACAGAGAGAAAGAGAGAGAGAGAGAGAGAGGGGAAAAGAGAAATGACCAGTTAGAAAACATCATCTATAGACTCCATGCTTTGGAATGAAATGTTAAATATACTAACATTTGTAAATACATTACAACAGTAGAATTTCATTGTATTTGTCCAATAATTGCTATTTAAGACTGTACAATAACTTTCCAAGTTTTTGAAACTTTCAAGCTACTGCATGCTGTCATTTGAGGACTCTTGAATATTGTTATATCTTGATTTTGTTTCTTTTTGTAGCTTCTTTGTCGAGCAGGTGTTTTTTTAATTCTGTAAAATACCTTGAAAATGCAAAATGTTGAATTTGGAGAATAATCATCATCATCAATTGAGATAACTTTTTTATTCTGGTAAAGTTCCAGCCTTATATCTTAAAAATTTGCATGCCAGAAAATACTTTAAACACCTGCATTATTATATTATTGTTATTATTAATGATTTTTATTATGACTATTATTGCACATGACGAGAAAAAAATTAAATAAAAATATTCCAATCAAAAATAGGAAAGAAATAATTTCAGAGGCCCATGTAAACGACATCACAAATTGCTGTTGGTGTGTTTATGTCTTCCGGATAAACTATGTCCACTTTTTTCAGGGTCATACAGTCAGCCTGACTGATGAGTGGCCTTGTGGGCGGAGCTAATGCACCCCTAAACCCTGCTTCGCCCTACCCCTTACCTAGTACTAAAATCTACCATAGGGGGCGCTGTGTAACTCTAGGGCGGCGCCGCTATGTCACTATATCTCCACTAGATGGCGCCTAGGGGTGCGTTACAATTCTCTGGCGCAAGTAAAAACATTTAGCCGCAAACTAGTTAGAAAAAAAGGAAATTAATTTTAATAAAGTGGGAAATTTGTATAAATTTTTTTCATAAAAATGACGTAAAAAAGTCTATAAGGGGGCTTTTAGATTTGTTATTTTATTTAGTTTATTTTAGTAATTTCAGTTAAAAATCTTAAATGATAAGATATTATATGTCATTGTAAAAGTAAAGATTATTTTATACTTCCCTCTATTCTTTTTCTCTGTTTTAATATTATTTATTGGAACTAAACTGCGTCTTAATCGCCAAAGAAACCTTTAGGCAGAATGCAGAATACCATAATATGCTACTACGTAAATTGTCCAGCAGGGGGCGCATGAGTTCGTTTCCTATGCCTATAATAAACGTTCATATAGAGGAGGAAAAAACTTGCGACGCCCAAACTAAAGTCTGTAAGATCAATCTAAGTGCATTCTTTAAAGCAAATTTTATTTTACTGCAGAGTGACTCAGCTACTGCAATCAAGTCTTCATTTGCAATTTGAAAAGGTGAAATATCCACGGTAAAAAAAATCAATCACGAAGCATCCTTTAAACGCACGAGAATCCTTAATTTTCATAATTTTCTCTCTCTCTCTCTCTCTTTTTTTTTTTTGTGACGTGAATAGCTGTCCTTCAGGTCAACTCCAGATACAGGGGCAGCACAAGCAGCAATCCTCAGTCACCACAGAAATAAAAATGAGTGTTAATGGTCCTTGGGAAGAAAAAAAAAAAAAAAAAAAGAGGGGGAAAAAAAAAAGCAGAAGAAGCACATTTGCAACTTACATTGGCATGACGCAAGGTACGATGTCACTGCAAGCAGCAACAGAATCCGGGTATCCACAAAGCTGAGCATGTCTAGTCCGACATGCAGACTCCTTGTGCCGCGGTGCCTGGTTTTTTTCCCACTTTCTTCAAGCAGGCATACGCGATGACGCAAAGTTAAACTCCAAACTTAGCGGGAACCTGCTGCTGTGATGCTGGAATAACAAAGTCCTATCAGCCCTATTTATACGGCAGGAGGTTCCTCTGACTGCGCGTCGAGGAGCCGCTGTTGGACCAATCGGATGTGGGCATCTCCAGAGCGCTCCCGAGTTGAGAACGGCCCTGCGCTGGTCACGTGACTGCCCCCGGTCCCTGCCCACTCCCCGCAAACTTTGGCAAACTTCTCCTCGTGATGACGAGGGCAACGATTTAATTAGATCCATTCTTTTGAGGACGTGGACACAGACGAGATCCGAAAGCCTTGTGCGCTTTCCTTTTTTTCCCCCCTCCTTTGGTCCCAGGCTGAATATTGGGGGGTCTAGCTATATCAGTGAGACGTCACATTACAGGGATTTGCAGTTTAGACCTTTTAGTGCTCAGGACAGGTTTAGGCTCGTGCACACAGTGGTACCCAGTGGCACAGGGTGGCACCCGGGAGGAAGATGCGCGCTTTTACGCAGCGCTTTGGAGAAACCAGATCCGGTGCGTCAGGCAGATGCGGTGCAAAGACGATCGTGTGGATCTTTTTTGAGTCGTTTTTCTTTTTAGAAATGTTTTTCTTTATTACTCCTGAGTACGTCTGCTTTTTATATTTTAACCATGTGCACTTTTGTAATTACGCATTTTTTTTTTGTGAAGCCGCCACAGGTTTTATCATTGCGACCATTTCAATGTCACTTCTTAATACACTTGAGCCAGGTAAAATTTTGCATTTGTATTTTTGCATTTTTTCCCTTTTAGCTCATGTGTATTCTGAGCTAAAAAAAAAATCATTGTCACCAAGCATGGCACTGAACTGGATATGTCATTTAGCCTATAGGTTCAGATCATGCAGTAAAAGCAGGTGAGAGAGATCCAGTTTCAGTTCTCAGAGTTGAAGCACACATACAGCTCCAAGCAGACAACAGGACCAGACATGTCCACCGCCACGCTTCACCCATCTATACTCTCTACACAATGCAGAGCTGGAGGAACTCACTATGAACATCTGTTCCACTTTCCACTGCATCTTTAGTGCCACTCAGTAATCAGTAAAACTACTCTTCAAATCCAAAACAGACATTTTAGAACTTCTGTATTATATAATTAACATTAAATCTTCTTTTTTATATAGAAAAGAATATTATATATATAAAACCGATCAAATGCCCCACATCCTACATTGTTTGACTATTAAAGCTGAACACATTTGATGTCTCGCTCGTAATAAATGACCATAAACCTGGACTTTAACACATTTCTCATACAGAAGACATTACATGAGCAAGTACTAGATACACCACCAGCTTGTTTCAAGAGACACGTTTACTGCTCACTCTATTTAGGGCCTCCAGAAAAAAACAGCACGTCTCTGCAGTTATTATGCAGTAATAATACAACCATGTTTACTCTCAACTGCTGTAATGAACTCCAGAATACTGTAACTTCATCTCCAACTGTTTCATTAGTTAATTGCATGGGAAGGTTCATGGGCTAGGCATTTCTAACCACCTTACTAAACCAGCATGTGCAGGGGAACACACACACACACACACACACACACACACACACACACACACACACACATGCAATTAAACACATTTTCTATGGAACCTGCACAGAATCTGACAATTCGACTTCTCAATTATCTCAACAATGTAATTTTTTTTTAACATTTAATTCTGTTTTTCTCCTAGGTGTGTGTTCTGAGCATTAAAATGTATATTTATATACTGTATATAATCTTGTCTTTTGTATGCACTTCTCTGACATATTAATGTCCGTCCATGTTTGATAGCTTTCTAGGCTTCATTCGATGAACCCAGTGCGAAACAAGCTTTGTCAAAATGGCGTCTGCTGCTGTGCATTTTTTCACAGGACTTTTGAGAGCTGTGCCAGTAAAATATTAGTCACTGCTGGAATAACTGTTCTAAAGTCAAAGAAAGTAAAGCATTGAAGGGGAGGAGCATGTAAGAGGAAATGTGTTTCAAAGATGGCCAAGGAGCTGAGCTGTGCAGCATGTTCTACTAAAATCTGCACATATCACACTGGAGTTGGACATAAACCACCTTCACACTTTTTCCACTAGTAACAGTTACTTCACCACCTTGAGGTGATTGTAAAGATCTTTAACGCACTCAACTACTGGTAAAAGTATAGCACTTGTGTTTGTCCAGTGAACATTATTACTTGATAATTAAATATAACATGAATACTTGTTGCTTCAAAGATGAACATGTCCAATATGTAAAGCACAACATCATTTGAAGGACTTGATCCAAGATGCAGCAAATCACTAATTTAAAGGATGAAAGTCTTTAAAAATAGGTTAAAAAGCTAATATTAGACTCAATGTTACAATGAATTCAGTTAGAAAACAAAGTTTGGCCAAAACATATTGATAAACATTTAATAATTAGTGTGTTTTAATGGTACTTAAGTGCTTGGGTTGAGAAATTAAATTAAATTTTCAGTAGCTTTAAGTAGCTTTTTAACAACGATCCTAAGAGTGGAAAACATTTTCATGTGTTAGAGATGAATCTGGGATACGCCTCAGCCATGCTCTCATTGGGTAGATCAAACACTGTGTTTGATGATAGACATATTCAGAGATAGCAAAATACACACATCCTTCACTCAAGTAGAAGTACAGATACTCATGTTTTAAAAGACTCATAAAAGTACTGACTACACTTTATCACTCGAGGTTAAAGTAAAGAAGTTTGGGCTTTGACACGTACTTAAGTAAAAAGTAACCATTACTATTACCTGTTTTATTGAGTAAAAGACAGGAGATGGAGTTGAAGGTAGCAGAGCTGAAGATGTTGAGATTTTCATTGGGAGTGATGAGGATGGACAGTGCATGTAGGACGTTTTGAGGACGAAGTAAGGGAGGTGAGATTGAGATGGTTTGGACATGTGCAGAGGAGGGACATGGGGTATATCGGTAGGAGAATGCTGAGGATGGAGCCACCAGAAAAGAGAAAAAGAGGAAGACCAAAGAGGAGGTTTATGGATGTGGTGAGGGAAGACATGCAGGTAATATTGGTGTGAAAGAGGCAGATGTAGAGGACAGAGTAGTGTGGAGACGGATGATCTGCTGTGGCGACAGAAGAAGAAGAACTATTACCTGTTTTAGTGTCACGCTGGTAACTGGACCTCACATCATATTAATTTATTATACAGAAGAATTTCAAATTTTGTTTTCTATCCAGGCTAACCAACCACCATATAAAACAGGCAGAGCAAAGATGATGATCAAGTGATGAGGAATGTCTCTGATCTCTGTCATGTTTTCATCAGTGACTCCCTCTGTCTCGTCCACGTTACCCCCATACTTTTTGTTGCCTTCTGCCTTGCTCGTTGTTAGCTTTGTAGGCTGGCTTAAGTCTGTGGTGTGTGAGAGCCAGGAAATGATACACAAGTGGTAGGTTAAAAAAGCCACGCAATGACAAGAAATAGGTTGATGGGCTGAAAACGGTGCACAAAGAAAAAAATACTAAAAACTGAATTAACAAGCCTGTTTTAAAAATGTAAGAAGGAAAAAGTACAGATTCTTGTACAAAAAATGTAAAGTGAGCGTAAACATAAAAAAAAATGTGTAATTAATTAACTAATTAAGTAAATAATTAGTAAAAATAAGTACTGATACCAGATAAATCTATTAAAGTACAGTAGGTCATAAATCAGAATTTTTTTTTATTAATTAAATAAAAAATTATTGAAAACAATTTGCTCATTGGAAATTGTTAATTTATTGTAAGGTTGGATTTGTTCTCAGGATGGTCAAATACACAGATTGTGTAAACATGCAATTATTGATATAATTATTAGGGCTATCAATCGATTCAAATATTTAATTATGATTAACTGCTTGATTGCATTGGGTTAATTCATGAATAATTCTGTTCTAAATGTATTGTAAATGAATACTGTTCAAGTTTTTAATTTGGGAATGGACGAATATGGATGCTTTATTCAAATGTATGTTTATTATTAGTGAAACCCAACTCAACACTAAGCATGAAGACAAAATATTCTTGTAAATATTTTAAAGTACTTATGGTATTTTAAATTAGTAAATAATCAGGAAACCAAACGGAATCTTTGCTATGTTTCCACATGGACGGTTTTAATTGCCGGATGTGTGCAATGTTTTTGGTGCTGATTTAAGACTTGCCGCATCAGAAAAACAAATGTTTTTTTTATTTTTCTATATCTGAGTAAAGAAATGTATTTATTTATATTTTTTTTAAAAATAAAAAAAACTAAAATGCGTGCTGCATTAATACAATGAATTAAATTGAATTTATGTGAAGCATTAATTATGACAATGTGCAACTTGTATAGCAGTGCATATTTACTGTCAAATAATAAACATACAGCCATTATTGTCAAAATAACTGGTAACAAAAGTGAGTACACCCTCAGTGAACATGTATAAAGTGTCAATATTTTGGGTAAGCACCATTGTTATCCAGCACTGCCTAAATTCTCCTGGGCATAGAATTCTTCAGAGTTGCACAAGTTGTTGCTAAGATCCTTTTCCACTCCTCCATAATGACATCACAGTTATATCACCAGTTTCTGCACCTGATGCACAAGGACTCAACTTTATGATCGGCCATTGCGAGACCTGTTCCGAGTGGAACCCGTCTTGGAAAACCTCTGTATGACTTTGGCCACTCTACTGTAACTCAGGGTGTTCTTCTTGTAGCCTAGGACATCTTTGTTTCAAGCAACAATTATTACGAGAAAATAGAAGATTTCTATGGTCCTGTCAAGCAGGCAAAAACATGAACATGATGAATAGGACATGTGGCTGTGCATGGTTACATGACGTACAGCTGTTATCACTGAGGGTGTACTCACTTTTGTTGGCAGCTATTTTGACAAAAATGGCTGTATGTTGAGTTATTTTTAGAGGACAGTAAATCAGTACTGATATACAAACTGCTCGTTGACTACTCTAAAATATCATAAAATCATATATCATAAAATATATGCGATAAAAAAAAAAAAAAAAAAATTATTTTTTGGAGAAAATCACTTATTGGTGGAAAATGAAAACAGAGATACTGACATTGACATTGTTCCTAAAATTCAAAGGTTTTGGGTAAATATGTACACAGTGATAATTTGACATAAGTTGCCAATTGGAGTTTAGCAATAGGAGATTGTCTGAAGGAAAGTCTCCTGATGTTTCAGGAAATGTCCCCACTGAAGCACAAAAAAGGGAAAACAGAGGTTCTTTTATCCTTTTACCCTTTTATCAGGCATATTTTCATGTCTTTTTTCTTTATGGTCTTCAGAGTCCTTCAGTGTTTTTCCAGGGCTGCATGTTGCTGTGTTCCAGATGTGCTTGACACTGCTTACTCGCTGGGAAACAACTTCATGTTGTACCCGGGTAGCATATCTCTGATTTCTTCACACTTACAGCCTAAACATTAAAGGATCATGCAAAAAGGTGTCAGGGTTTATGTACATTACACCTACTAACCAGCTTCTACAGGATCACTGCTGGAATCTCATACAGGTGTTAGCTTCACAACATGCTTTCAATGGATTCTCACACACAGTACTGTACAACTCTCAGCAGCTTTCTCAGAACGCTTTAGGAGCACCCTGTTAGGAGACAGCTGTTAAGAAAACTTTTTTTTTTCAAGAAGTTTTGAAAAAAAGATCAAGAATGTACAAAGACCATTTTAATAATTACACAAGAAACAAGTTGCATATGATATTAAAGTTGGTACAAGTTTTGTGGTTTCATCGAAATGCATCATAATAAAGCTGTGTGTATTCATTCAACATCAGACTGCACATTATCCTAGTGATGGCTTGCTGGGACACCATTACACAGCACTATAATGCACACCAACACACACTCATTCGCACACATTCACAATTTACTATATCTAGTTTACATACCAAGGTATAAAGAAACTGGAGAACATGCATGGACAATTCCACATAGACAGTACTGCGAACTCAGAATTACACTGGTTGCCAAGTGGTTGACATTGCAGCCTGCCACCCTAGTTATAAAAGTGACAGAAATCAGAATCAGAATCGGAATATGTTATTGATCCAAATGAGAAATTTTTTGATGCAAGATACTCTAAATATTTATTAATAAAATATATATAAAATCATGTGTATTTACATTTCTGGATGAATTTATGCACTATTTCTCACATTTTCTTTGCTGGATAAAAACTCCAGACAAACCCCCAAAAGCTGCAGTTTCAAGTTAAACTATATGCTAGATGAGCAATATTGCTACATTTGCAATATCCAAGCTACATGATGCTGTACTAATATCCATGTGAACCAGTGGAGTCCTCACTTCTGCTCAGCAAAGACTGCAAACTATAAGTGGCTGAACTCACACAGGGCTTGTTGGATTGGCATTTATCCTAAGGAAAACATCCTGACAGCCTCAGAGCACCAGAGACACACCCAGGCGAAGCATCTCCAGTGACCAAAACTGTATTTGAGTAGTCAATTTTTAAATCAATGTTAAAAACATTGAAGGAACATCATCAGTGCATATTCACTGCATTCTTTTAGTGATGGGAAAATGTGCAATTGTGCAAGATGTAAGTTATCAGCCACAGTCAGTTTGATTGTGTTGTGGCTTTGAGCTGTATAACATTTATATAAAAAAAGCAGCTTGAGTGGGGATTTAACTCACAATTTGCAAGTCTAAAATATTTAGAAAGTGAACAACTAGAATACAATATACAATCCATAAAAGACACAAAGTGAAAACACACAGATTATAGAAGATTAATTTATACACATGTACTGTACATGCATGGCATTTGGCATAAACTATTATTCAGATTGATTGATTTATCTTATTTAAACAACTGAGCACCTAAGGGTGATGCTCATTGGTCCATCAGTAGTAGCTTGGTGATGCTGGGATATGAACTCGCAACTTTCTGATTAGAAGCCCAGTAGCTTGAACCCTAAGCTACCTTTTTCCTTACAAATGGATTGTCCTTCTCCATGTGACATTTACAATTCCGACACTTGGCAGGTGCCCTTATTCAGAACGTCTTACAATCATCTCATTTATACAACTGAGCAATTAAGGGTTAATGGCTCTTAATGCAGCAGTGGCAGCTTAGTAGTGTTGGGATATGAATTCATGACCTTTTCATCAGAAGCCACTACTCAAAGTTGTGATGAACATAATACAAAACATGGATATAAGACACGATACACCCTGGTATGCATCCAGTCCATGTCAGGACACTTTGTTCACAGGTTCACATATTCCTTTACACCTGAAGCCAGTCCACCTACAGGCATGCTATAATAAAAAATAGAAGAATACAGCAGAACCAGGATGAAATCAGCCTTGAGCTCTCTAAATTCAGTTCTGGATTGAACAACAGATTCTAAAGCACTTTATAATTTATTACATACAATTGCAATTATGTTTTACCTCTTCAAATTTCTTGATCCGACTGGACTTACATTGACCTTTCTTAACACCACAAACCCTTCCTTATAGTAATCTGCTTTAAGATGAGGCTAAAGGTTCTTTTATATAATGGAAAATTGGTCATTATTATATTGCTCTGATATGGTGAATTCTCATACACGTTACATTATGAAGACAGTGCAGCTACTCTCTGGTGGACTTGAAAACAGGGTCGAGTAGAAAATAGGAGCTGAGAGAAGGAAAGGGAAAGTGTGCGGGTTGTCCGCTGCCGTGGCATTTGGGTTATATTGTCTGAAAAACTGCAGAACTACAAAAAGGGTCATTACATAGGAGGGGCTCCCCATAACATACTCATTTCACTGACTGAGGTGAGGACACACACATGTGCAACACACGCACACACATACACACACACACACACACACACACACACACACACACACACACACACACACACACACACACACACACACTGTATATACACAGACACACAGAAAGGTAGAGAAAAAGAAAAAGAGAGAGAGAGAGCGCAGACTGAGGTTTTTTTAAATTACAGGCTATTCTTCGGCCAGATATCCTTTTTTCCTAACTCTGGACTCTGTGGTAATGAACTTTCCATAATGCAGGCAGAGGGAAAAGAAGGAACCAAATCTAGCTTGAACATTTCTGCAATGAATTTCCTGAATGAATACACTAGATCTATATTTTTTAGACAAATCTATTATTCCCTTTCTACACCAATGCATGCCATACTCTATTGTTGAGCACCTCTATGATTTTGTATTGCTTTCAAGCCGTTCCTTAATCTGCTCTGTAAATAAACAGGTCTCAACACATATCAGAATGTGATGGTCACTGAAATTCTTTCCAAAGTCTGTTTGAAAAGGCACTATTAGTAAAACTAGTAACATCAGTGATTTAAGGAGAAAAGGATTCTGAAAAGGATCCAGCGTTCAGTCTGGAGTGTGTGACTTGCACATCTGCCGGCCATTTCATTTCCAGAGTCGTGCAAAATGTGTAGGTGGGGCTTTCAGAGCCTCTATTCTGAGGATGGAGGAGGGGAACGGGCTTTACAAAAATCACTCAACAAATATGGGTGAATCTGGAGACTACATTCAAAAGACTCAATCTCTAATCCAAATGCATTGAATGCTAAAACTAAGATGAGACAAATCACTGTGCACTGTTTAACCTGTAACAAAGGATGCAGTCGTGTCCCACAAGAGGAAAGAAACTCTGAGCAGGGAGGAACCCATCGCTCTGCCTAACACATAGTTAGCTTCTTTTTTTCAGCATCCACATGACTCAAGACTTGGTCAGCAAACGCATAATAAAAGGCATAAAAATATCTCTACACAATGTCACTGGAGTACACAGTGCGACAAATTAGTGGATACCTCTGGCCATGGTTTTAGAGCAAAGACCTAACATATAATACGTTTTCATGGCTACTGAGCTGCCTGGCAGAAAGGACCAGTTCTGACCACAGAGTATGAAATTTTAACTGAAGTCCAGAGAATGCCTACAGTTTAAAACAGGTTTCTGTAGAATCAGTAAAGGGATCATGTGCAGACAAAAAGCTCTCTCGCCCTAATATTAGAATTTTATGTCTTTAATGAACAAGTGAATAATCTATACAAGGTGCCGTTTAATTATAGCAATGTCACTGAGCATGACATTTTCACTAAATACACTGAAGAGACTTTTTTTTTAATTGAGATCCTTCTGTCATTAGCCTGCTAGCCTGGAACTTGATCTCTTAGCAGCACTGCTAGGATAGCAAGATTTAATGAGATATTGCTCATATACATATTTAAGAATTAAGATGGTAGCTTGCATAGGTGGACAACGTACATGTATCATTCTTGAGTAAAAGTAAAGATACTTTACAGCAAACCTTACTTAATTACAAGTTAAAAGTCACCAATTCCAATTAGCTTTGAGTAAAAGAGTAGATGATTATGATTAGAGTATATGATTTTAACAGTGTTTAAATATTTGACTCATATTGAACATAGGCTCAAAAATGCACTAGTTCTCAACACCAAGATACATGTTGTTGAAAAGCCCAAATCAGTTGAATTGTGTAGATTTTTTTCCCCAAAATACTGCATCACTGTAAGCAGTGTAAGCTGTAATACTTGCATCACTGCAAAATCAACACAACAGCCTCTTCCAAATGCCAGAATAAAACATAGATCGAACAATTTACAAATAAAATGTGTGTCATGTCACCAAGGAAAATAACAATTAGTATTCAATGGACAAATACAATTCTAATAAATATAGTCTCTTCTGCAGAATAAATAAGTCATGACAGATAAAGCTGTCGTGCAAAATGTAATTGGTAATGGTTATTGTCAATTAAAATATAGTGGAGTAAAAAGTACATATATTGAATCATAAATGTAGTTGAGTAGGGAATAAAATTAGCTTATATCTTTGATACTCAGTAAAACTAGAAAGCTGGCAAAAATTACTTAAGTACAGTAATGAATTGCATTTACTTAATACTTAATACTACTGGTAACTTGATACAATCACAGCCAATGCAGCCAGTTATAGTTAGTGGTTTCTGATTAGTCATGTAATTGAAAATGCTGGCTATAGAGGTGCATATTGCCTCTTAAAAACTCAAAAGGTTCTCCCTCAAAGCATAAAGGCATTTCTTTTCCATTAGAAGGAATTTAGTGAAAGCTCAAAAATGGATGTTTGCTGGATAGATGCCGGAATAATTTGGATCCTGTGCTGAAAAATTGAAAAATTGCTCCTTCTTCTGCATCTGTTTCATAATACAGAAACTTTTCTAATATAGAAATTATACTATAGATTTGTTCTATACTTTTCTACATTGTAATGACAATGGGCATCTAGCCTAGGTTTATTTCTTGTTATGCTGAAGCATCATTAAGAATGTATAACATTCTTGACTCTTTTAGGTTAAAGCATTATTACTGATAAATTTAATCTGTTTCTTTTCAATTATTTTTATATTTCTTAATAAATGGAAAAAAAAAGAACAGATGTTCCATTTGTTTGAATTGCGCTTGAAGTCTGAATGCAGTTACTGCTACACATTTCCTGTAAGTGGTTATCTGTGTAGGTTTGTTGCCCTGTGATGATATTCTGTCCAGGATATAGCATGGATGCAGAAGAAATAATCCTGGCACAGGGCAGAAGATTTTAACTGATGAATGGGGCAGTAGTTAATCAAAGGACACCATGCAATACAATTTTACAAAGTAAAAAAATGTGTGTGTGTGTGTGTGTGTGTGTGTGTGTGTGTGTGTGTGTGTGTGTGTGTGTGTTAATTAACAGCCCCAACATCTGTAATAAACATCCATTATAAATCCATGATCCTGAAGTTTTTATTTTCTTCTCCATGATGATGGAGTTTCTTTTTTAATGTTTGTTCATACATTATTATACATTATATGCGTTAAAATGTTCATAATGACTGCAAAGTCCACAACATGACATTACCTAAAATTATTATATATTGTATATTATGGGTGTAGAAACTGACAAAAAAGAAAAAATTTGTTTTGTCTTTTAAAATGATTTTCTATGTGCAAAATGTAATGCTTTAAACCATCACTTGATAACACCTTTGGTGCTAATTCTCCATTAGGTGGTAAACACTAACCCTTCCTTCCTGTAATTGGTACCCTGAAGTTTAACCTGTATTGAAATTTCATTATTGTTGTGGTAAAACTTTCACAGCCTGAGGCCTGAGTAGAAGTTGGCCATTAAATGGTTAAAGGCTCCCTGGATGTAGAAATCTTTTCCATTGAGCAGCACACAAAGTTTAAATGAGTCCAGCTGTCTGGGACCTCTCTCTCTCTCTCTCTCTCTCTCTCTCTCTCTCTCTCTCTCTTTCTCTCTCTCTCCCTCTCACACACACACACACACACACACAAACACACACACACACACACACACACAAACAATTTACACACTTTTTCTCTCTCTTATACGATTTGTCTCTCTCTTTTCTCCCTCCCTCACTCTTTGTCTTTCTCTGTCCAACCCTCTGTCTGTTTCTTGTCTCTCTTCCTCTTTCTTTCTTACTCCCAGCCCTTCTTTTATTTTCTCTCACTCTTTCTCTGGCAAAGGACAGATTCCGTGCACTAAATCATTACACATCTGGAAAACTCACTTCGAGCGTCACATTATCTGAAGCTTGTTTAGGAATGTTGGGCAGCTTATTTTAAGTCTAATGAAAAATAAAGGTAAAAAAGGTAAAAGAATGTAAAAGAAAACAACATACAGAAGTGTACAATCGTGTGTGTACAGTGTGTTCTTTTGCCAGCATCAGAAGGCAAACTTAAATCCTTCAGTAAAGACCTAAAATTACATGGCTTGTATATGGTTGCCTCTAGCAGTGTGGGAAGTATGAAACTTTAGCAGGGCATAAGCACAGTGACTCCCATCTATCAGCTCATTGGACTTTTAGATACAATGCCCCTCCTTCTCAGTGGTATAAAGGGGAAAAGAAAGGAATGATAATCATGAATATTAATTCCAGTCATGTAAATGTGAGATGTGGAACTCCCACATTACATGTCTACTTCTATGCTTTTATATTACATGTGGAAACTGGGTTTAGAGCGCTGGCAGGTCAGCTTTTTTTTCCGTGATGGAAAATGTCTGTGTGTCTAATCTTCACGTTCCTCATTTGAAACTTAAAATTCTTCACACAATATATTGGAAAAGCATTTCTGCTCATTCCTCCAAACATTTGTGAATCCTTACAGCCTTATTATTTTGAAGGTCTGCCTAAACCTGAAGAAGAGAAATATTTTGAGTTGTGTTTTAGCCCATCCCCCCATACAACCCCCACCGCTCTCAGACCTGACCTCTGAGGTAAACAGCAACAGAGAGAGTGGAAGAGATACTCGTGCTTGACTTTATTTCAAAATGCTGATGATTTCGCAATTATTCTGTACAGCATGGCCCAAAAAAATATACCTTATATAGCAAAGACATATTGTGAATCGAATATATGAGAAAAACATTAGTTTTTGTGTACTTGTAAACATGACATTTGTTTGAAAGCTATGATAATGTTCATTTCTACATGAATACAACTGTACTGTATGCCTAAAAATCTATTTGGGGGAAGAATATATCTCAAGCTAATGCCATCTCAGGGAGTTTTTTCTTGTCACAATCGCTGCTGGCTTGCTCATTAGGGATACACTTAAAATGATAACGATGAAATTATGGGCACAAAATGTATACCTTCTATTATACAACTTTATACTTGATTAATCTCTGTAAAGCTACTTTGAGACAATGTTAAAAAGTACTCTATAAAATAAAAATAAAATATAAAATTGAATCGAAATACAAGGTTTTACTGACAGATCACCTTTTAATACACCCCTGCCTCATCCACAGGGCTGGAGAGGTTCAAGTAGAATATAAGTAATGTAAAATATATGACATGACCTTTACTTTGACCAGATCTTATTATCTCCGAAGATATTTGAAAAAAATTATATATTTTTGTCATTAGACAAAAATAGATTCAGTCATGTGACCCATGTAACTCAAAACATGCAAGATGGTGGATGATGTACTGCAGTCGTTGGACCTTCTTTACAGTTTTTCAAAGATTAATGTCACATTTTCAAAAATGTTTTCAACATGGACCAAATGTGTATTTGCAGTTACATAAATTTAAAGGCACAGAAAGTAAATAATGCCTGATAGTAATGACGCGGGTCAAAGATTTTTTTTTTTTACATTTTTAGACATTCACAGTATGGAGAGTGGTAGCTAATGGTTCGTGAAATTGGACATCTGATGGGAATGCCATGAGTATAAACAACTCTGCCAACCTGCCCCTACTGGGCATTTAAGCAAAGCCCCTAATCTGCAACTGCTCAGTATAAGATAAATATAAGTCACTTTGTATAAGGGCTTCTTCCAAATGCAATAAATGTAAATGTATACAGTGATGTAAAACATTTAAGTGTGGACCAACAGGTCTTTGGAAAGCATTTGAAAATGCTATCTAGTTATATTACAATTTTATATATTTTCATTGTTTTTTTAACTATGTTCATAAATACTTTAGTATTGGTACACCTGACTTTTCCAGCCCTATGTGGTTCTTCCCCAAACTGTTATCCCAGTGTTGAAGGCACACAATTGTATAGGATGTCTTTGGATGTGGTATCTTAAATTTTCCCTTCACTTGGAAACTAGAAAACCAAAACCAGTTCCAGCATGACAATGCCAGTTCCATGAAGATATGTTTTACATGGTTTCAGAGGGAAGGGTCATGTTCATATAGTACATATATCACAGAGAATTTTGTGATTCCTTTAGGCTCCAAATAAAACTTTGCAAACTGTGTGTTGTCCTTTTGAACAACTCAACCACTGTTTTAAAAGAGTGCACATTTTAACTACTTTTTCTAAATGTCTTAACCTAATTACTTAGAAACAGTATAATACAGTGCCTGGGAAAATACAGAAGGGTCTTTTTCTTAGGATCTTTGACTAAAAAAACTAAAATGTTTCCTTAAATAATACATTGGGTAGTTAATGGTTGTTAACTTCCTAATAGGATTCTATTTGAACCACCTTTGATCAGATAGTAAAGTTTTATGTAGATTATTTAATAGTTGCCCTATTCAGGGACTAGGAGTTGAAAAAATCTTAAGAATTTTTTTATCATAATGAGAATATTTTGCTAGCGACTGAAATATATATAAAAACACCCTACATCCCATTGGTTGACTGTAAAGTTTACTTTAGAGTTAAAAATCACTGGTGGAGAGAAAAAGACTGGGAGTCTGCAATCTGTTTGTAATGATTATCCCACCTGCCTCACCAATTTCCTTTTAATGGTCTGCTTTTAAACTTCACACATTCAATGCTGATGCCACCATTTTCTACCCTGAAGCTCCACACACCACTCTCTGTAAAAGGCACAGGTGGAAATAGCCAGAATTTTATTCTGTGAGCAATTTTGCATTGTTTCTTAAGATTACACAGTATGATACTGATATCAAGTAATCAATATTTACAATAAGTTGATTGATTGTAAATAAGTTTATGGTTTATGTAACCTAAACAATCAAGCTGCTAATTACTGGTCGATTCCCAGCTGCCTGGTCCCCAGGGCTAGCAACCTCCTAGCTGCTCAGTTGTGTAAATGAGTTGTGTAATTGTAAGTTGCTCTGAATAAGGGCACCTGTCAAATCCAATGAATATAAATTAGTCATCCTGCCAGACCTTTTTAACACAATTTACTCCATTTTAAGTTTAACAAATGATAACTTATGGTCATTTATACTTGTAACAATTGTTTGCACTTCACTCATCTCTGACAATTTTTTTCCAATCTTTTCTAAAGCTTGGATCAGTTTTTTTTTTTTTGGGGATTTCTTTCCAAAAGGACATATGAACTACCATGAACCATATTCTGTGTGCATATGAAAAACATTTAATTTGTTGAAATAACTTAAGCAGATATTAATATTATAGTACTTTTCTGAGATGCTCGTGGTGCTTCTTCTTATATGATGTGGCATGCATTTTTGCAATATTTTCTGGAGACAGAAAGATGGGGCGTGCACTGTCTGAAAAAAGAGCCCGGAAAGCAGGATAAACACTGTAGCCGGTAGTTGTGCCGAGTTAATGACTGCTTCACTTCTTTATAGAAAACAAATGGTGCACTAAGTACTGCTTTCCCAAAAATAAAACCCGGCAAGGTGACTCCTGCTCGCAGTGTTTAAAGAACAGACCTGAACTAAAGATTGGTAGTGACAATTCCATTAAAATTCATTGTGTAGAAACAGTAAAAAACGCTTTGTAATACAAATCAATCATACTGTACATTATCAGGGACTTTATAGAGGTAAACTCGTCACATAATCTAATGCTAATAATAAATGTCTAATGTCTAATCATTGATATGCCAAAGATTTCTGTAATAGGATTCTCACAGTGCTGTATTAAATCAGGACATTTTCCTGAACTGAAAAGTCAAGCTGCAATTTTTTTCGTTTTTATTAACTTTAGAGAAGCTGGTGAGAGAATGACTGATAGTAACTTAAATATCTATAGTAAAATGTTACTCCACAACATTAGGTGTAACTATTAATGATTTTGCCAGCTATAAAATGTATTAGTATAGTTAATGTGGAAATATAATTAATGGTAAACGATAGTGGCAACAAGACACTAATGCTAAGAATATCACAATTTTCTTTATATGTGTTACCAAGAAGATTGAAAATTCCACTTCCACTGGCTTTGAAATATTCACAACTTGGCATAAAATATCTGACCCCAAAAATGTTTGATACCAAAAGAATGGGAATCTTATATTTAATATTTCTAAAGAGTTAGGTAAACAAAACTTTACTAAATGTTGAATTCAGATTTTTGGATTACAATTATTGTGAAGCAATGGGAAAACATATTTTAATGAGTTTTTAATTTAGCCTCAGCAGATCTGGCTTATGAGCACTGGTTGCTTTTCTGTGCATAATTGGTGTTTCATAAAACACTCAACATCAAGATGTAAATAAATGATGCACAAACATTTTGATCATTCCTGGGTTAATAACTGAAGTAAACACAAGACTGTGATATTTCTTAGCATTACAATTAGAATGAGGCAAATGTGAAGTGTGGTTTTTTGAAATTATCCTGGATGTATTGGAGTATCTAATCAATAATCCTCATTAAACAGACACATTTCTGTAAACAATTCATACATAAGATGTAAAGATAACATTTGCAGAGCTTGCCCATTTCATGTAAGAAGCTATGTGAAGTTCAAGTCAGTAGTAAAGCCTTCTCATTGCAAGCTGTGGAGGCTAAGCTATTGTAGTAAAACTAAAAACACAACACATTTGTTTTTATATACATACACACTCTCATTATACTTTTATGACTACAATGTAGAATTGTTTATTCCAAAGTTTATAAGAGTTATAACAGCTATACAATACAATAATACAATAATACTTCATATAGATTAAAAAAAAGCTTTCTGTCTTTTAACATTTCAGGCTTGGGTAAAGGTCAGACATTTGTGAGGTTCATGGGTCAGTTAGATGAACCCAAAGACACCTGGAAGATATTATATCTATGAGAAAAAATGCAAAGGACACACAGGCTTTAAAAATGGATCAGTCCCTTCCTGTGGCATGATTGTAATTGTAAAATTACTTCTAAACAAAAACTTCTAAATAATATTCATTAGCACTGATTTGTGTTTGGCATGTTATTAACAGTTTGTACTCAGAAGATAACTACAGATTTGTAATTGTTTACATATATTTCACTCGTAGGCTCCAGTTTTTTCTGAAGTTTCCTCTGATTTTTCCTACCATTTTGGTTAAATGTGCAGGTCTGGATGATGATGCCAGAAATTCCAGTAGAGAACTTCAGTAGACTGTATTTTTTTCCACCTTCCTTTGTCTAGTCCCTCCCCTTCTCTCCTCTGCAAGCTCACACAGTGGAAAATCATGGTCATTGCTAAGTTGAGGAGCAGCCCTGGCTCTTAAACATCTCTTAGCTAAACAGTTCTCAAGACGCAGATCTCCGCTAGTTTATGTGCAGAGTGCATTTCATCTTGGTCATGTTGCTCTTGTTACATTCAGAGCTGACAAAGACAACAGAGTCATACATCACATCTTAGCTCTGCAAGCGGAAAAACGCCACATCACATGTAATGACTCCAAATGCTTTAACTCAAAGGTTGAAGTGTTGTGTTGTCAATTTTATCTGCAGAAACAAGTCTCAGGGTCTGTTGTTATAACATAAAGGGAAGGGGTGGAAACCTATTGGGGTGGGTGGTGGGTTTGGGGGGTTAAGAGTTGAGGGAGCTGCTCTCACTACATAGCTGCAGCATGAGTACATGCTTACTGGCTGCCATCCAACATCAAACCACAGCATCTGGTTGAAATCTTTAGCCTTTTTCTAGTCTCTCTCTAGCGCTGTGTTTCTCTCTCATATTCGCTCTGCCTATCCCTATTTTAAACAGAGACAGACAAACCACAAGCAAGAAACAATAGCATTTTGACATTCAGGCTCATTTTTTTCACTATATGTCTAGGACAAGGTGATGGTACTAATGGAGGTATCTGGTCATTTGATGAGGTTGTCATCATACAGTGACAAGGTGATGGGTCTGTAATCAACACAGTAAAAATAGAAAAATGTGAAGCAATCAAATACATTTGTAAGAAAGAACATTTGATGTGTTGGATTTCAGATGGTCCTATAAGAACACAATTGTGAAATAATGTATACTAAAATATTAATAGTTTACCAATTAAAAATTTACATTAAGTTAGTACTTTGCATCTCACTTATGATGCAGCCGTATTTCTGCATTTTTTGTACATATATCGTAAAGTAGTGTAAAATCTTTCCTCAAAAACTGTTGGGAAATGCAGGATTTGCACTTGAATGACTTCAGTCTGAAAACCCAAACCCTCCATCTTTTACTACTTCCTTACTTAAAAAAAAAATCTTAAATTATACTTTCCATGAAGAGATATATGTCTCTTGCTATTTATTTTTACTTTATTTGATTTTATAATCAAATATTATCAGTGCATACATATATATATATAATGCAGTGATTCCTTTACACAGTCCCATATAACAACTGGATGAGTTTCTTCACCACGCAAACCTCCATTTTCAGATTTGTCATAGGTTTAGAAAGTCGCAAGCTCGCTTCAAGCTTCTCTCATTCCAATCTGAAGGGGGAAAAAAAAAAACCTCTTGGGTGTGTCTACACAGCTTTAGCTCTTTTTTTTCTCTAGGTTAGACAAAAGAGGAGGAGTTGAATGGGAGATGATTTCCCTTCTATTCCATCTCAAATCAGATTTTTTTTCCACGTGTGCATTTCAGCACACTTCAAACGTTAACCCTTCAATTGTCTTCCTCCAGGTTGTACTTAAGGTCTGTGCTTGCTGATAGCTTGCTGATCAGAGAGCCAGCCGTAATGTTAACAATTCACACTCTAGACATCACAGACGCCTTTATTTCATCTTTATTTAACCCCTTGTCTCATCCTTAATTCTCTGACCTGTGTGTATAAGGACACCCACAGTGCTCACCTGCAGTCCTGGGTGACTGGAAGTCTTCAATAAACGGCAAGAAAATACAGCTGCCCTCAGCAAAAAATATAGTGGGAGAACTGTAATTAAAGATGAAAGAATGTTGAACATCGTGCTTGGGGGAGATCGGGCACAACACTAATTTTCAATCTAGCATTAGTAACCAGCATTTATTTGATAACAGAGATATACTCCTTGCTGTTCTATAGTTAACACACTTTACTTCTGATATGCTATTTAACCATGCTGTTATACCACGTAAACTGTGGTTTTCAGCATTCAGACTCATAAGGCAAATACAGTTACATAATATGGACAAAAGTATTGGAACACCTGACTGTTCCACCAATATGTGGTTCTTCCCCAAACTGTTTCTACAAAGTATTTGAAGTATTGAAGTATGAAGTATTTGGAGTTATATACAATATTCCCTTTACTTAAACTGGGAGATGCAATCCAGTTCAACTATGGTAATTCCCCCTGTGAACAAAGCCAGTTCCATGAAGAGATGGTTTTGGTGGGTTGATGTGGAAGATCTCCTGCAGTAGAGCTCTGATCTCCACTCTATTGAACACCTTTGGGATGAATTGGAATGCTGACCGAACCCCAGGCCTCCTCACCTCATCTACATCAGTACCTCACTTCACTAATACCCCTGTAGATTAATTGGATTAGCACAAATATCCATGAAATGTAGTGTAACATATTCTCAGGAGAGTGAAGGTTATTAAAACAGCAAACAGGGACGTGTAATTGGATGTTTAAAAAAAAGAAAATTCGGAATTGTGTGTCCACATATTTCTTTTTCCATATATATATATACTCTTCCAGTATGCTTTATATTGTGCTGATGTGGCATTATAATAATTAAAAATCATCCCGAAAATGATGATATTTTACAAAATACAGGAGAAAAGTGTCAAGAGATCTGTTCATCATTGTCTATTAATGTTTAGCTAAAGTAGTTCACATACAAGTATATTTTTATTGAGAGATTTATAACTATATACAGAGTACAAAACACATCGATTTAATGACTATTTATGGTTGTTTTCTTCTTTAAAGAAAATGTGAATGTCTAAAGATTTCTTTGTAATATTAAATTCTTGACTTCATCTTCTGCACATTTGCCAATTCTATAAAGCTGCTTTGTAGCAATGGTCATTGTTAAAATTGCTAAAGAAATAAAAAAGAATTTAATTATATTCATGCATAAAATATAATTAAAGTATTACAGTAGAATCAAATTCAAGGTGTCTTTAAGAATTGCACTGAACTCCATTACTGCACTGAACTCAATGAAAAGAACTGCACCATTGCCAGTGTACTCTCATGAAAAGTAAAGACAAGTTTAAAGGAACTTAAAGTAGAGAATGGAGAATACACACCCTCAGGTTATGAAGTGTGTAAGGACAAGCCCTAACTGGTGCTGTGGCAGATTGGTCTCACTCAAATTACACCCATTCTCTGGTTCTCTAGCTTCATTCCTCTATGCTCAAAAAGTCAGGGTTATATTTGATCATTTTTAGTGTTCAAATTGTTGCATTATGAATTTTAGACTAAAGAAAAGAATGTACAGTAATCAAAGCAAAATGTCTCCTTATAAGCAGAGAGTATGAGATACAAAACAGTTTTAATATTATAAAAAAGGTTTGCACTTTGTTTGTAATTGGTTGACTTATTCTCACCTATAACTATGTTAACATTTAAAATCACTGTCAAATACCTAATATTGCTGAAAAGTACAGTGTTTTCATGTTAATATCCACTTTCTCCCTCCACCTCGGCTAATTACAGAGAACAGGACACTTGTTTAAAACATCTTAGACTAGTAGAAAGTAAGAACTGGGTGGCACTTTTTTGCAACTCTGCATCATGTGACTGACATATCATTAGTGTCTCATGGCAGGCATCACAATGATGAGTCCTGTTGTATAGCAATGTCATGTTGCCTCTTTTAGGAATTATCATAAGAAGTTGTTTATTTTAAGGTCAAGACAGATCATGTTTGCTGTCATTAGCAGAATTGCCATTGTACCAATTATCTACATGGCTGTGATTTAGTTGCCTTGACTATAATCTCTATATCAGCATGATTGTGAGTGTAATAATGCTTTTCATATGCATTCTAATTCTATAAACAATAAATCAATATTGTCTTACTGAGATTTCAGACACATTATGAACAATTTTTTTTTTTTCCGGCACATCTTTTACTACGAATCAACGCACTGACTGATTGCCAGCTAGTTAGCAAAGGTTTCTATGTAATGAACTATTGCTAGAATTAGAAATGTATGTAGTGAGCACAGACAAGCAAAGTGATACAAACAATGAAATCTTCCATTGCTGTGATTTTAAATACTAACCCTCTTGGAACCGCTTATTTAAACAAACTTGCAGACGGGAAGCAACTGTTGTGCAGTATTTTTTGTGGAAAAGGTTACAGTATTGGTACTTTGTGATGGCGACTAAATAAGTCTTACGATCTTTCTACTTTTATAAGAAATTATTTAATAAACATATTTTTCCATAAAACGTCTAACATGGAATTTTAATTATAAATCTGTTATATAAATCTGTTAGAATGAGCTGTTACTAGAGGTGCTATTATAGCAAATGAATGAGCATCACAATACATGCAATACATAGCTGGTAAAAATAATGGAAAATATAAGGTTATTCAATGTTCTGTGTTCTAAGCAGAGGCATTTCATTCCTGATGATTGGTTTTTGTGCATGAGTTTCAGATCGCTTCATCATGTGCAATTACTCAAATGTCTTAATCATGTCTCCTAAGATACAAGGCAGCAGAAATGCAGAAACATAGAATTAAAGCCGTCTGCTATAATAAATGTTTCTATTACAGACTTGAGGTAAATCAGATGCATTCATTTAGTTCCTACACCCAAGCCTATAGTTAAACAATTATTAAACTTTGACTGAAGCAAAGCTGTCTGGGGGGATCATTTTTTAAATGGCATTGTCATAGTCAGTAGTCAAACTAGTGGTCTTAATGGGTAGTTTGAGAGTGAGGATAATGCAATGGTGAAATAACAGTTTATATTGTAGAGAAATTGGTTACTGCTCATTTATATATTAGACTGCACTTTATTTTAAGCAAAATTAATAACAATGCATTTTACTATTATTATAATTTATTAAAGTAATACAATAATGGCTACAAAACATTGGTATACATGTTTTACAATACATGTAGTACACATAAATATATATTTATATATATATAATAAATTATATATATAGTTTGTTTGTTTAATTTACCTTAAGAAATGATTGATTTATTGATTCACAGCATTCTATAATAATTAAATGGGACTGTATGGGCATGCCATATAACCCATACCTGATAATACAATTATTGCAAATTGTGTTGTACAATTTTTAATCAAATAAAACTTATGGCATTTTGTTCTTTATAGATTAAAAAAGTTTTAATGTTAGAAAACTGATGTACATTTAATGTATAGTTGAATTATACATTAATGTACATTGTACTGTTAATGGATAGTGTTGTTACTGCTATTAGTATTCCATTAGCAGAACTATGGATAACTAAGCCTTGGGTAAAAAAACTGAAATTAGGAAAACATGACTATTTGATGCCTGAATGTATTTAACGAATCAAGAAATCAAATGATCACTTAATATTTCAAATTCAACTTCAAACTCTATTTGTCATACACATAACCATGTACCATACAAAAGATACAACATTACAAAAGCTAAGGAATACAAGTAAAAATGAGTAATATAAAATAATTAACAATATTATAAAAAAGGATATAATTGAAGTAAAATTAAATAAAAACATTTATTAATTTATCTGACCTGTGAATGCTTTTATAATCCTGGATTTCATCTATTGATAGAGCTTAGTTCAATTGGATTATACCACAATTATTTATGTTTAATATATATGATTTGGAGTATTTAGAGAAAGTCAGATTGAATGGAAATTAAGATAATAATTTGCTGAATTTAAAAGTTTCTGTGTGCTACTATGATTAATCTTGGTGTCTGTTTTTTTGTGACTGTCTATTACTGGCCATTTGGTCATCAACCTTGGCGTCATTCCTTAATAAAATGTTCACAATAACAGATGTGAAACATTGCCTATGTGCCTGCAGGGTAAAAACTGGCACGGCTTGGCTAGCTTCTACACGCTACACTGGAATTTATCTACTTGTGAACTCTAGTCTTCACCCCTCTACCTCTTCTTTTCTCTGCCTCCCATTCTGACAAATCCTTAAGATGAAGCACGTTCACGCTTTCTGTGCTGTTCTCAGGTAAAGTTGTGAGGTTTGAGTAGCTGTGGTGAGGTACTGAGTGGTTATTTGCTTAGCCTGCATCCAGCAGGAGAAATCTTGCAGAGTTGGACGCAGTGCTGTTTCCTCTGCTTGTCCCAGGGGCCGCTAGACAAACACACTCAATAGTTAAGCGAGATCCAGACCTCCCCTTTGCTAGTTCACAACATGGCCGCTGTGTTTTCTCTCATCTGATCTTCAGCTGGTGTGATCAGTGTGTGAGTGTGTGTGTACATGTGGTTGGGTGCAGGCAGCAAAGGAAGCATTATTCTTTCTCTGTGACCACAGATGCGTCCGAAATCCACCTCTTATCACTGCAAAGTCTTTGTATAACGTAATTACATGCAGAAATTCCTTCACAAGACAATTCCTTCTCAACTATTTTTGCATAGCCTTTCTTTTTGTTGGTAGGGATCACCTGACACTAAAACAACAAGGGGTAGATGGGTTTAAGAGGCAGGATAGCTGAAGTTGGATGTGCTTTAAAAATCCTATCCATAGCTTCTTATCCATCTGGGCTTACTCCAAGGAGTCTGGAATGCTCTCTTTCCCCCCTTCTCACTTTTTTTTTCTATCTCATTTGTTCCATGTATTTAATTCTCTTCACTCTCTGGTGACTTAAAATTCAAATTGACATAACCATAGAGCAAATTAAAAAAATCTGAATGATGCAACACGCCTCATCATTTCAGAGTTCTATTTGACTATTTAGCTTGCTTCTACTTTTTATCTTCTAAATATCTTAATTCGTAATTTAGTTTTTCTCTCAATAACTACTTCAAAAGTATGTTCTTGTTTTAGGTGGACAGTTATGATTGAAAGAAAGCCAGATGTTGGTGAGCCAACTCAACCTTTTTTCCCTTTTCTCAAGCATGAATCTTTTTGTCTCAGCAGTAGATGACGTGGCTGCAGGTCCGAAGGAAGAATTTCAAGGCCTGCTCTTTGCTGTACACATCTTCAGAAAGAGAAGGAAAAAATCCTAATGATATACAAACCGAGCCAAAAAGATTTGGAGTCTTGCAGCTGCAGTATGAGTTGCTTTTGAGCTCCTCCTTCAGGGGGAAGATAGGTCAGAATTTAAGACAACAGTCTCCAGTCTAGAAAAACATAGCATTAGCTGTGAGGGCTGAGTTAGTATTTATAAAAGGCCTAAGCTAGTAGTTTTTATATGATCTGTCCTAGTGGATGCCATGCTTCATAACTCAAGCGTATTTCAAAAGCAACCTAAAATAGTCATAAATCAACAAAGCCAAGGTCATAGTGAATTGTTGCTGATTTTTTTGTTGTTGTAGGATTTAAATCAAAGGTCTAAATTCAAGAGCTAGAGAGCTGAGAAGGAATGAAAAGAACTTAAGGAAAAGGGATATAATGCATGCAAAAGTTTTCTATTTTTCCTTTTGTCTTTTCTGGCCAGATGTGTTTCTTTTCTGTTCCTCCCCTCAGCTTCTGTGATTCATTTTCCACAGGCACAAAAGCTGTTGCCCCTCCCTCCCATACTCCCTCTCACTGTCTCTCTATTTCTCTTTCCCTGCTCTGTGTCTCAGACTATCAGTCCTTAAAAAAATACACAACTGAATGAAGGAATTAAGTGTTTTTTAGGTACATGCATCACAGGAGAAGATGATCACATCCTTGTCTTCCTCCTGATTACATGTTGTGGTCATCTTGCTGACCCTTCTGGGGAGGATACCACATCCCGAGTGGCAATAATTCTTATCAAAAAAGGGGCTATAATTTAGGAGGTGGGGCTTGCGTATATCACTCTCACTGTAGTTGAGCGGAACGCCTTCGCTCATCGAGTTATCAAGTTCTCTACACTCCTACTTTCTGGTATTTTCCCTACCTACATTTAAACAGGAGAAACATGTCCTCATTGCCCACCCCACACAGGGGCTTCCATGTCACTTTACATTAGTTTACAAGTTTACAAGTTTACACCAAAGGCATGTTTTTAGGATTGTAATTGGATTAGAGTGCTGAGTGGCTTAAAAGATAATGTACGAGCAGTATTTATGCTCAGTTTCAAAGTAACATTTTTAAACAGAAATATTGTCCTTCCTCTATACAGCAAATTTGACCTCTGCTTCGATATTTGTAAAATTAACTAAATAATTATTGAATAAAAAACAAAGAAATAGGCTACCCAAAGCTTAACTTTTTATAACAATTCATCTGAGTTGGTACAAGTGAACTAATTTACTTTGATATTGAAGTCTGTTTTAGCAAACAGAGCAAAGACAATGTTTGTATGCAATGGCTTAATAAAGGAAAATCATAAAGTATTCATTTATTTATTTTTTTATTTCTGTATGTCATAAGACTTTTTAATAAATATTTCATGACTATTAAAGACATCTGTTATAAAATTAAGCTTTGTGTAATTTTCTTTTGTCTCTTGATGTAAGGCAGGTAGCATGTCCTGTACATACTGTACACTCTTTCAGAGAGTCTTCACTTCCTGAGAGGCATGTGCAGTGTGATTGCATGTAGAGAGACCGACACCATTCCAGTATAAAAGATTTCAATTAAAAATGCAGATTAAATAAGATCTACCGAGAAATTGGTGTCTGTTTTGCAGGAGATCACAATCATAAGTTTAAAAGAACGTTAAGAATTACTCATAGTCGAACAAAATGAGTTTGAGTATGAGTTTACTAAGCGAATAAATCACACTTAACAACAAATTAAAATGAAATTATTTGAATGAATTATGACTTTAAATATACTTTATGCAAATTTAATTGAATTGAAGTAAATGCTGAGGTACATTGCAATTAAACAGTGACCATCTGCTTTCCATTCAGATATTACTGTACAAAACAGTAATACTGTATATTATTTACTGTACTGTGCACCATTATCACCATCACCAATAGATTTTTACAGAGAAACCAGAGAAGATGCAAATTTTTCCACTCAGCTGCAGGAAACAACCTTTTATAGAACATTTCCTATATTAGAGCAATGTTAAGTAATTCTTTAAATTAATAAAATATATTATTTACTCATTTACAGCAGCTGCTTTTACCTGGCCAGACTTGTGGTGGATCCTGAGCCTTTCATGGAAACCCTTGGCACAATTTGAAGAATGTATCTGTGATTTCAGTTTTATAATTAAAATCCACAGTCCACCAACATCATCATTTTTAAGGGTTTGCAGGAGAAGGAAACACATGCAGAGAATGAGCAACCTGAGCTTAGGATCAAACTTGGATCTGTGACACTGTGACATTGGGCATATAAAAATTTTTTAATACCATAGGCAATCACACTTCCTGATTCTATCTAATCTTTACGAGTTTATAAAACTAGAGACCAGAAACCCTATATATATTTAGTTTTATCTTTGCCAACATCATAACTGATGCAACTGTAATCACTTCATTGTCAGACAATTTTGAAAACTCAAATAATATATAAAAATACAACAGTGAAGAAAAATGTATGTTTGGGGCAATGCATTAAAAAATTACATTTTCAATTTATTTACAATTCTTTTAGGATAAACTTAGGGAGATCACAGCAGCAAATGTGCCAATTAAAGTCTAGACAATTTGTTAGTTCTGTCTTATACATACGAGAATACAAATAGGACTTTTTAATGTACTCATAATAATAATCAATGCTTTAATTTTCATTATAGTTACACTGTATATACTTATAGTATACACTGTGCCACCTCAGGTGAACCTTAACCTTCAGTCATTTTACCATTTCCAAAAAAACTACTCCACATTGCGTCTGCTTTGCCACGTTGTCTTTTTCATTCTCTCTCTCCCCTCCCTGTCTCTCATACCTCCTCTTCTCAGCTGCATTTTTTCCTGCTCTCTGCATCTGTCTCTCTTGGGCTCTCTCTTTCTCTCTCTCTCTCTCTCTTTCTTTCTCTCTTACTCTTTGCCCTCTAAGTTGTTCATTACTGAGGCATATGATGTGGTGGATGTTGGGTTAGAGGGAGTGACAGGGTCAGTGAATAGCTTCCTATACACTTTAAATAGCATTTTCAAACCAAACCTTGTTTTTTAGCCTTGTTTTTTTTTGCCTGGAGTGTCAGGTCAGGATGTTAACATAAAGCAGAGATTTTGTTGTATATAAACATCTGAAAGAACCCCTTAAACACCATTTTTCATGTAAGGTGGCTTGAGAATAATCATGAAAACCATGTTGACTTGAGGAAAATTTAGCTTATTGAAATGGGTATTAACAGACTTTCTTACATTTAACTATGATCTAAAAACTCCAGATAATGTAATGTTTGGGACATAACAGTGTCTTCTGTAAACCACTCTACACAAATGGGTTTTTATCATCATTGTTCTATATTACTTGTGAACATTTGAAGGACATGTGATGAGTTTAGGTCTTTGGTGCGCAACAAATCAATGCAATAGTACGGTACATACGTCTGTGACAGGGAGATGAGAGCAAAACTGGAGGATAATTATATAGGTTCAAAAATATTCAGGACCACTAGGAAAACAGAATATTGAAACGAAGGAACATCTGGAAGAACAGTACTAGATGGATCAATGGTATATGATGGAAGAATGGTATTGAATGGAAGAACTGTACTGAATGGAAAAATGGTATTGGATGGATGAACAGTATTTGGATGGAAGAACAGAAACGTATTTGATTGAAGAACAGTATTGGTTGGAAAAGCGGTACTGAATGGAAGAATGGTACTGGATGGATGAACAGTATTTGGATGAAAGAACATAAATGTTTTGTATTGAAGAGCAATATTGAAGATTGAAGAACAATATTGGAAGGAAAAACAGTACTGTATGAAATATAAGTACTGGATGGAAGAATGGTATTAGATAGAAAAGCAGAATGGTATAAGATTGAAAAATGGGGCTAGATAGAAAAACAGTACTGGATAAACAATGGAAGAAGTGGTGGTTCTGAGGAAAGAAGTGCTGGAATATAAAAATAAATAAACTAAATCTTTGTTTAAAAAAAGACTGTAGCAGAAAGGTCAGTGCAGAAGGTAACATCATAACAGGTAAGAGTTCAGTAAGGTTCATACAATGCTGGATGGTCTTAAGGTCCATTTTAGACTTTATTTTGTCTTTCCAAAAGATTAAAAAGCCAAGTAATTAAAGGCAGACATTACAAGCTTCCTGTAATCACTGCAAGACATCTATAATTTTCTGTTCACTTAAAAACTACACTTAGGGTTCTAGTGTGGAACCTTTTCTGATAGGGAAATACTGAGCCCTTAAGTGTTTGTCCAGAGTGATAACAAAACTTTTTTTTTTCCAAACCTGTAATGTTCTTTAATTTGTTCATCTGTGGAAACCTTTATACAGTATATACATAAAAAAAACCAAACAATTGTGTGTTTCCCTAGGAACTAGTCAAGAAAGATTGAGGAATCCTAAGATGGCTCGGGTTTAAGCTGTTAAATGAGCTCCTCGTTAAAATATTCCTGGCATGTAAAAGAACATGTAACGTGCTCATGCACTCTTACAATAACCATGTACATGGTAGCTACAAGATTTAATTTCTTATATCATGTTAACAAACTGCCTGAAAGAATGTACATCATCTTTGGAATATATAATAAATAAATACATTAAAAAAGATCAACTCAAATACATGATCTGCTCAAATATATTCACAGCAAGATATGTCTTCACCTCTCCATCTCTTTCACACTTAGGGACAATTTATCGCAGCTGATGCTACTGGCATGTTGTTGTGATGTGTGAAAAACAGAGAACCCTGGGGAAGCCCATAGACACCGCGTCCAACATTCACAGAGAACCCACAAAAACGTATAGCCAATTGAACTCCAAATTTTAAAAGAGCTAGTAGATCGAAACCTGATAAGGAATCATTCTGTTGTAGGGTTTTATGTAAAACCTTATTTTAAAGATTAATAATGTTGACCTACTAAAGTATGCATTCTGTGGTAACTACAGGGAAAACATTCAGAATGGTTTGTAGTTAAATAAGTGAGGATCAGCCTGAAAAAAGAATCCTGGCAATACTTAGTAAAATTTACAGTAAATACATGTGATACAGTAAAAACCTTTAAAACAATTCAATCATTTTTTATTAGGATTTTATCAATTTATATTTACATATGAATGTTTTCTATTTAATCACAGTACTGTACACACAGTCGAGCTTCAACTGCCTCTCACGTGAACTGAAGGAGGGGCACCTCCGTTCTCCTGTTCTACCCCTAGTTTATTGCATGGGTGTATTTTATTCTCAGAAGCAAACTATATGCACAGAAATCTTACTCTTAACCATATAATTATGATCAGTTTAAAAGACTAACACTAAATCAGATTTCAGCACTATTCGGCCTGTTTCCTTTTTGTTTTTCAGTTTGGTTCTTTAAGCACAAAGGTCAACAATCCTTAGTAGCTCGGTGGTAAGGTATGAGAAGCATTAAACATCACCCCCCTATTCAGAAAACGTTTTCTCATAATGACTTCACCAGACAGGAAAGGAGAAGAGAAACAGACGGCTTAACGCAGCACACAATACTACAAAAAAATAATTGCAAGGTTGTTATGATGAATATCTTTTTTTTTTTACATTGTTAATAAGTTGCTTACATTTTTCATTACCTTTAGAAGCCTGTGGTTAAGTATTCTATTCTAAAGCACTGCATCTCTGCCCATTGTCTACCCATGTTCTGCCCTGTAGCATGCTGTGTGAGTGAGGCAGTAGCCTCCTCTTGTGGTTAGAAACAGAGATGAATGTTCAACAGATGAAAAATGTTAAGGCCAGGCATGTGTGCAAAATAGATTGTGGTGTTGAGTATTCAGTTAAAGTATTTAGCTCTTTCCTTGTTATGTAGACAGAAATAAAGGCTCCTTAAATTACAATAGACATCTCCTTAAAGATATCAGGGAACACCCCCCCCCCCCCCCCCCAACCCCCCCCCCCCCCAAAACAAAAAAAACCCAAAACAAAACAAAAACAAAACAGAACAAACAAACAAACAAACAAACAAACAGAAAACATAAAAAATTAAAATAAATACAGAAAGACAATAGGAGAAGTATAAGAGAAGTCTATATTACTGGGTCACTGACTTTCTTGGTGACACAACTTTCCTGCTACACAATAAACAGCTCTTAGATATCATTGTAATATTTATCATTATAATTGTTCTTAATTCTTTATTCTTAATTTCATAATAGAGGATACATATTTTTTTATGTTTTTGAAAGATACATTTTTTATGTTATGTTATTTTTTTATGTTTTATGGTTTGTAAGTCATTCTGGGGGGTGATTATACCCACAAAATGATAACATTAACTTGGATTTTGATTTTGTCTTTTATTCCTCTTGTGCTGAACTCACAATGAACACATGGTTGTTGTTGTAGTTTAATTTTAGTTGAGTACTTTGTGCACATTCATGTGTACAGATGGGTGTTTGTGTGTGTGGTCAAACTGTAAACCCAAATAGATTCACCAATTACAATCAAGTATTGTTTACATCACCAATTAAATTTCTATAAATATTCAAACATCGACTCTAGATAATAGGCATTAAATTATATGCTTATAAATCAAGATATAATAATCCAATAATGCTAATATCACAAATTATAATCAACATGCATCAAGCATTATCACATGTTTCTAGAACAGTCTCTGTAATACAAACACATTCTAAACTTTATCAACTATAAGCAACATATATTGCATGAATATTTCAGTTAGCAATATAAAAGAGAAAACAACAAATGTCTACACAAACATTGAACCAGAAGTGTATAATATTAGCCGTTTAGGGGCTAATGGCAAGTGGCTTGCATAACATATCAGAAACTATCAATTCACTTAAACAACATGTGAATTACTCACTACGCTGGGAATATAGTGTATAGTTTATATATAGTGTATAGTTTACTATATTATAGAATATAGTTTTAAATGATATTTTCAAAACTGGAATCTTTACAGAAGTTCAGTGAGGTTTTAACATTAGAACAACATGCATTTCTCTCTGTTCTTTTTTTTGCAACCTTTTTTCTAAGCTAACGCATGTGCTCCCAGAATCCGTGACCTTAAAGGAGCAGCACCCAACACTGGGTTACTGATCAGAAGGTTATGTGTTCAACCCCCAGTATTGCCAAGCTCTTAGAGCAAGGCCCCTTAACCTTCTGTGCTGTATCATGGCTGATCCCAGCTCCCTAATATCGCTGGGATATGCGAAGAAAGAATTTCAGTGTAAAGTGCATATGACAAATATAAAGCACCATTACTTAAAAACAAAACAAAAAAGTATAAATCCAGTTATCACAATCCACCACTTGGTGGCACTCATAGATTGTAATGAAAATTTTTAAAAAATAAAAACACAAACATCAGGAACACCCCAGGAAAAGACTATTTCTTTAAAGTGCATAATTTGTAAAAAAAAAAATAATAATAAATTTTATATATATATATATGCTTCTTTTAAAAGCTTAGTTTGGATTAAGCAAACACTGAGAACACCAAGAGCTTTTGGTTTTGTCCCCATCTGATGGAGCAATTGGACATTCTCTGCTGTAAGGTCGGGTATTTTTACTGCCATTACATTACTGTCAATTTGTTGTTGACAGTTAAAATCAATACCCGACCCTGCAAGGTGTATCACATTCTTCTGCATGTTTTCTGTAGACTTCAATTGTATTGTAATCTTAAAAAAATATTAATAATCCAGTGTTAAAATATTCACTTCTGCTTAGATTATGAAGTTTAAATTTCAATATTTATATATATATAATATATATATATATATATATATAACATTGAAATGTAAAACTAATCTAAGGATTTAAGATAAAGCTCATAAAAAGACCAATACACACCACATACAGTATAAATAAAATATATTCATTATGCTTAAGAATTTCCATTTATCAAGAAATGTTTAACTAAATAAATCCTGAATAATCCTAAGTAATTTTTTTTTACTTTTGATTAAAAAATATCTATTAGATTTGAGTTGCTAATGCTCCCTCTAACACTATTCCAGTCGTAAGAAAATTCATTCAGTAGGACTAACGGCAGAATTATTACTTTTCACACAGGGGATTGAAAGTTTTAGTCATCTGCATACATCAGACTTGCAAATGTGGCAGGTGTGTTCAACAGAGCTCATGAATAAAGGTTAACTACGGTGTTATCACTCGAAGAGGATTCAAAGGAGATTAATCATAGATCAATAGTATTTAAAGACAGGGAGAGAAGACCAAAGAAAAACAGAGCAATCCAGTCTATGCTAATCTGTTGTGTTACTGACAAATGTTAGCTCTGATATTATGATGTGGAAAAGGATATTTATTAAATCAAAGCAGGATCTAAATTGATATTAACAGAGTTTACGCTTTTACAATGATATTCGCATGTGCACCAAAACAGTCCAGTGCACAGGAAAAAATTGAATCAAGCAAAAACAGAATCAAACAGAAAATAGAGGGAGCATTCTCATGTAGAAACTATGAGGAATGCAAATTTTGCACTTAACAGTATTTTTATTTTATTAATCTTGTTATTATAATGTGGAAAAGGATATTTATTGAATCAAAGCAAGACCTAAATTAACATTAACAGAGTTTACGCTTCTTGTGGTGCCGAGAGAGAAATTGTGGTATTGTATGAGGAAGTCAGGTGTGTCAGAGAAGTATGTGAGGGTGGTGCAGGACATGTATGAAGCCAGTGTAACAGCAGTGAAGTGTGCAGTAGGAACGACAGACTGGTTTAGAGTGAGGGTGGAACTGCATTAAGGATCGGCCCTGAGCCCTTTCCTGTTTGCAGTGGTGATGGACAGGTTGACGGACGAGGTCAGACAGGAGTCTCCATTGACTATGATGTTTGCGGATGATATTGTGATTTGTGGTGAGAGTGGGGAGCAGGTTGAGAAGAGGCTGGAGAGGTGGAGGTACATGTTGGAAAGAAGGGGAATAAAAGTCAGTAGGAGTAAGACAGTACATGTGTGTGAATGAGAGGGAGGGCAGTGGAGTGGTGCGGTTGCAGGGAGAAGAGGTGAAGAAGGTGGAGGAGTTCAGGTGCAGAAGACATTAAATGGAGAGTGTGTTAGAGAAGTTAGAAGAAGAAAAGAAGTTAGAGACGAAAAGAGTGCAGGCAGGGTGGAGTGGGTGGAGAAGAGTGACAGGAGTGATTTGTGATAGAAGAGTATCTGCAAGAGTAAAAGGGAAAGTTTATAGGACTGTGATGAGACCTGCAATGTTGTATGTATTAGAGACAGTGGCATTAAGTAAAAGACAGGAGGTGGAGCTGCAGGTAGCAGAGCTGAAGATGTTGAGGTTTTTGTTGGAGTATGAATGATAGACATAGGTTTGGACATGTGCAGAGGAGAGACATGGGGTATATCAGTAGGAGAATGCTGAGGATGGAGACACCAGGAAGGACGAAAAGAGGAAGACCAAGGAGGATGTTAATGGATGTGGTGAGGGAAGACATACAGGTAGTCGGGTTGAAAGAGGCAGATGTAGAGGACAGGGGGTGTGGAGACGGATGATCCCCAGTGGTGACCCCTAATGGGAGAAGCCGAAAACAGAAAAAGAAGACAAATCGTATTATTTGCAGCATCAGAAGTCTCTGTCCATACTGAAAATATATTTTTTTGTTTTCTTTTTATTATTCAAATAAACGTGAAATTAAAAAAATTTGAACATTTGAAGAGAAAAAGACTAAATGTGCAACATCTGGATTTCAAGCTCACTTTTTCAAAGCAAGCACATTTGTGATCTTGACCAAAATAACATTTTGAAGATTAAATCCTATAATTTGAAATGGATCATCAGGTTTTACGCCATGTGGAGTTTGTTTTAACTTAAATGCAATGAGTCATCAAAGGAAAAAAGGAACATAGTCAATGCTCAGAAACCATAAGTTTTATTTCTGTTTAGATTCCGGAAAAATAAAAAAAATGCTAAATAAAACGCTTGTAATGTAAATAATAAAGCTTGTGATGTTTAAAGTATGCAGTTCAGGAAACATATAAGTATATATGTGAACTTTTGAGAGAGAGAGAGCAAGAGCGAGCGAGAGAAAGAAAGAAAAAGAGAGTAAGAACACCTAACATGGCCTTCGGCACTTTAGTCATTACACCCCTCAGGCTAATGAGCACTATCCACAAGATTGTCAGACACTTCTTCTTTTTTTTTTTTGGATGTTGTACTTTCACTCACACACAGAGAGCTGCCAATTGATTACTTGGCAGTCCATCTACATTACTTGGCACTTCTCTTCATCCACCACCTGAGACAGAGCAGCCCTTTGACTAACTCAGAAGAAAGATTAGTCGAAGGAAATGAGGCTACATCCCCCCTGGACTCACCCCTCACCAAACTTAACAATTTCAACACTTCCAGGTGAGACTGCTCTAACCACAAGATTGGATTTGCCCCTAGCTTGAGTGTGATGGTGGGCTGGTGAAGTTCAAATAATCCACCATACCACTAGTATAATAACTATCCTAAGTCCCAGAAACTGTTTCACATTCTGTTGGCATTGGGACCCAAGAGGAAGCCTACATACTTGGCCAGTCACATATTTTGCAGGGTTAATCATTAGGCTGGCTTATGGACTACCCTAAATACTGACAGTCTTGACTATAGATTGTTATTATCTATATATTGTATACACAATGGCACTGTAGCACTCAATCCATTAGTCATAGTCGGTTCTTTCTGACAAATGGAGAGTAACAAATGGAACCCAAATGTAAAGAGCTGTTTTATTGGGCATAAAATAACTCACCAAATAAACTCTTGATCAAACCTAAAATATGGGTCACATATAGCCACTACAAGAGCTTATAATATGAAGCCTGTAATTGTATTCACCTTGCGGAAAGTGACAACCTTATCCGCTCTGAGCAGCAGAAGTACCACAGGGTTTTTTAAATAATTTTGTGACTCTTCTATTATGCCTAACTCTAGGATTCATCCATTCATCCTAAAACACTTATTTTGTATTCAGGGAGGCCATATAGCCATGCTGAGGACAGTCTCAACATGGTGTTCTATGAAGTCAGTGAGCCAAGCAGGAGGAAAATAAATCACCTAAAAATCCTGTTTGAAAATTGGCAAACCTTAGAAAATTGCCCTTTGGGATGGTGAGACATCTCCAAGTGGGATTTGATGTTTTTGAAAACTGCTGTTCCAACTCTTTGCGCTCTGGCAGTAGAACAAAATCTGTTTAAGTAGGCGGAGGTTGTAATAATGTCATATTTTATCATATTTTTCTGCAATACTTCATAGTTGACTTTCCAAACCCACCGCTTGCCCTTGCCACTTGGTAAATAATATTTGGTAGTTATAAAATGTGGGCAGTAATGAACATTTTTTCTTATCAAGCTGTTTCAATTGGTGGTGATCAATAGTGATCCCTCAGGCTTGAAGCCATGGGCCTTTCAGAAGTGGCTGTGAATCAAATGCCTTATTTGTCCTTAATTCAGCAAGAAATGGCTGCTGGAGAGTTACAAATGAAAAAGGAGTCTGATTATGAGTAGTGCCCTTTTGAAGAGCTATGACAATTCGGCGTAAGGTTAAAACTCTTGAGATGAGGACAATCCATTTGGTCCTCAGAAATGCTGTGAGCTGGACATGGACTACCAGACAGTGGTCACTCCATATTGATGCATGCATATACAGTTATACAGCACTCATCATATGTGACAAACATCACATTACACTATGACACTGTTAATTGCATCTCTTTGAGGTCTCTGAATCGGGGGAGACAACAATTTCTTGTGCTATTGTAATCTGAAGAGGTCTTGCTGTGTTTTTATTCACACATTTTGGAATATTCACACATTCCAAAATTATTGGAGCAGTTTGTGAGAATTATTTAAATTGTAGTTTTTCTAATTAACCTTCTTTTCTGTAGGACACTATTTTTTATTTAAAATTATTGCTTACCTCACAATTTAATAAAGCATATAAGATTTATCGCCATTTTAACCTAATAAGAGAGACCAGGTTTCGGGGGTAAAACATCGCACAGAATCACTGCTTGTAATCCTGCTACAAAGCATTAAAAAAATCCTCTGTCATCCTTTAAAAGTGGATTATCCAAATGCGTCAAAATAAATGTATAGCCAATGGTATGATCATCTCATCAAATTCGAAACAATTCAATACATTTTCCGGTTTCCTTCTAGTACTTAGTTAGAAACCTTTGGTTCAGACTCCAAGCAACAACTTTCTGTTTTCTGCATGTCCTTCTTGTTTTCACAAGGGTTTCCCCAGGCATCTCTGGTTTCCTCCAACTCTCCAAAAACAAGTCAGTAGTTCTGTTGGCTCTGAAATCTGCTGCTGTATGAAAGAAAGTCAGTTTATGTGAATGTGCTGTGACTGTCATTTTTTTTTTTTTTATAACACCTGAATAGTGTCATATATTTAAACGTATAACCAGTGAGAAATATGATGCATTTTAATACTAGATGGCACTGTTGTTCTTCCTCTCTTCATCTACTGTAAAGGCTTTGTGCAGAAACAGTTTGCTTTAGAAACCCACACAACCACAATAGCTTCCTTGTAATGGCACTGGCTGGAGAAAAAGAAACGGTTCAATAATAACTAAACTGTATTCAACAATTAAAAAAGAATTCTGTGTAAAAATAGTTGTCCTTATACAGTATAAGGTGTCTTGTGAACATCAATGGTTGTTTTGAAGAGATATAAGTAATAATAATGGATATAAATAATTTGAAAGAGTATTAAAGTAAATAGCAGATGCCCTTGTCCAGAGCGACGTACTTTACAGTGGGTAGAAAGAGGTATGTGACTAGCACTTTTGTACGTCGCTCTGGACAAGGGCATCTGCTAAATGTCATAAATGTAAATGTACAATGATGTATAAAACAAGTAGTAAAGCATTATTGAAGCAATCAAATGCGATGTTCTGTTATCTCAAATATGTTGTGATGATAAGCGCCTTGTATGATGCAAGTTGACTTAAAGCACTAACAACTCATTAGCACTTGTCTGCATTTATTAGGTTTTTAATTAGGCATACCGTTCTTCCCTGGCGCACTGGGAAACTGGGGATTGCTGTATTACAACAATATATTTAATTATTATGCTTCAAGTGTACATAAGGTATGAGTAATACAATAAGTGAACATGCTGATTGAACAAATATACCAGATCACACGTTGTATATCGGACATTATTACCATCCTATTGTTGTGTAGCTGTATTTAATTCTTTTAGTATCTCCACGAAAGTAAAACCTTTCATTTTAGAAGCAGGCATGATTATGCTCAGCAGATGGTCCTTTCCCTAGAGCACTCAGTCAGTCGGCAGTCTGGCTGCCCAGGGGAAATTTGACCAAGGGTAAGGATCCAGTCTATTTTTTTTGTAAGAGCCTTAGCTAAAAGCAGCATGTGAACATTTAAAGCAATGATGCTGTGGAATGATATGCACCTGTTTTTGTAATGCCGTGTGACCCTACGGTCCAGTTACCTTTTAATGTTGGAGAGATGATGGTTGGCAAAGCAAATCATTTGAACAAACTAATATTTACATCAGGAAAAAAAATGGTCACCCTGTGAACCTTCAGTAAATAGAAAGCTGCTGAATTTCATTACAACAGAAGATGTTAGAAAAGTTGAAAGAATGGAGTGGAGAAATTAAACAGTACTGACGTGGGCTTCAGTTACAAAAGGGACTACATGAAAATACAATTTGAAGTTTGAATATACAATGCTCACATTGCATTTGTACTCATAAATATGAAATAAGAAAATATTTATTCAGAATCCAAAACCAAAGATGCTTTAAAAAAAAAATTTATTAAATGGATGGTGATAACAGATAGAAAAAGTATTTAGACTACAATACAGAAAAGTATTCGCTACAAGTTATTTGTTGCTAAGATGTTGTTGGCAATTACAGCTTCATCTACAGGCAAGTACATTAAGAAGTAATTGTAAGAATAATTGTACCTTGTAACTGAACTTCAAACATTGTGAGTTTTGCCTCGGTCCTCTTTCAAATCAACATCAATTCCCCAAAGTATTGAGGGTCCCTTCTAATAATTAAAAAAATCAATAAGATTTTAAAAAGTCAGGAGAATCGTCAAAATGTTTATCTTTCATTTACGTGGTAGAGATTAAATGTGCTGGTACATAGATAATTATAAGTAGTTGATTGTAGAAAGTGATATTATGTCCTATTCTTGATATATTTTTAAAGTAAAAATTATTGAAAGGCAATAGCTTGAAGAAGCTTGGTGATAAAAATTGCTTGCTTGCACACAACAGGCCCCTTTATATTTTATGTTTTTTGTCAATGTAATAGACAGAATCGTCATGATTGTTTTGTTACTTAGTAAGTCAAACTTAATAAGTAACTCACACATATAATGTGTAAGAAAAGATTTAATGAAGATTCAAACAGAAAGCAATTACAAATACGAGTAAACTGCTGATGAAATTTCAGCTATGGCTAAAGCTGTGCCAGTGCTAATATAATAAGTACACTTCAACAAAAACACTAAGATGAAGTGTAATATATTATAAGCAAGGATTGTCTGAGGTGATAATGTGTTAATAGTAAGTAACCATGACAAATGGCAATTTTACTACATTTCCATTTCATTCGTCTGAGTGGGAGACCAAAGTAAATTTAATACCCAGTAAAGTGGAAAGGAACAAATCTGTGTAAATTCCAGCAGTATTATGGTTCACGTCAGAGAGCTGATTTTTCTGATTAAAAAAAAAAAAAAACAGTTTGCTGTAAGCCTTCCAGTAAAGCAGCCGGTGGTAGAAAAAATCCAAAACAATCTGACTTGAGCAAAAGTACATCACAAAAAAATTTACTTGAGAAGGTGAAATTAGACATCAAGAAATTTACTTATGAAAATAATTTGTCTGGTGAAAAATACTTGGATATACAGTATCTCACAAAAGTGAGTACACCCAAATATTTCAGCAACCATTTTAGTACATGTTCTCAAGGTTCAAAACTATAGAAATTAAAATTTTATATATTTTACAGTAGTCAGTGTGTAGTTTGTATAGAAGTACAGATTTACTGTCCTCTAAAAATAACTCAACATACAGCCATTATTGTCTAAATAACTGGCAATAAAAGTGAGTACGTGATACCAACTGTACGTCTTGTAACCATGCAACGACACATTTCCTACTCATCATGTTTGGGTTAAACTTTTTTGGAATTGGGGTTTTGTATATGTATATATTTAAAGGGGTCTCATGGTTTATAAGTAGTAGGTTTTTTGTTGTTGGTATTCAAACTCACAACCTTTTGATCAGAAGTGTCTTATTGTCTTATCACTGAGCTACCTGTGTTAAATGATCTGGACTTTCACAGAACAAGTGTCAAAACATATTGCTAGCTACTATAGTTTAGCTCACTCAGCTAAATAATGGCTTAACTGCACGTATTTCCACAGGCTGGGATGCTGAGCTTTGAGCTTTGTTGACATCTTTACAAGATTTTATTTCACTTAATTTGCAGATATTGATAGTGATATTTTCTTTTAAGCATATTTCATAAATTTTGTGAAGTCAGGAATCTCACTTTACTGACATTGACACTGCTTACTGAGCATTTTGTGTCTGAAGTGTACATTTGTCAGGAAACTTTTGACATTTAAAATAGAAAAAAAATAAGCAAGAAATAACCATAGAAATTGAATATTTTTTTAAAGAAAGTAAAAGACCTATGATTTTATTAGACAGCAGTGAAGTATGTACCAAGTACTTTATCATAGGCACATACTGACATTATACTTAGTTAAAAATAAATGTGCAACTGTAATAAACTTTTATTTGAACTTAACCTGTATATATATAATTTTAGTAACTTTTGTCAATTGTGCAATCAGTGGAGGTTTGCATTAATAAATTATCATAATTATAAATACATCTTATATAGAAATTGTAAAAACTTTGACAACTGTTTTGAACTATTTTTGCTGACCTTTGAACAACCTCTGAAATGCTCAGTGGGTTTTGGTTTACATATTTCGCAAATCATTATCATGATGTTTTTAAATTATCTCTGATCAATTTAGTAGAAGATGCTTATCTCTGTTAGCTCACTGAGCATTTAGCCCTCTTAGATTTGCAAACCACATGTCAGCTAACCACATGTCAAAATAGAGCAATTGCAAATGCAAAGCTAATGTTAAAGAATTATGATTGAAATATACTCTAAAGTTAATACTACAGTGAAACATACTGAAATACTGAGAACAAATGTAATTAATTATTGATCCACTGCAGTGTGTGGACTATTTTAGACACAGACTAACACTTTCTTTTTTAGTCTTGATTGAATGTTTTATTTTTTATAATTGTTTTTATTTTTGTTTTAATCTGTATGTACAATTTCAGAAACTTTTTCTCAATTATATAATTCGTAAAGGTTCACATTTGTAAGTCACAAAACATTACATGAATTTTTTATACATTGAAAATGTATTTAGAAAATTACAATTTAAAATTCGGAAGCTGCCATAAGAATAATGTTTTACAACAAATGGATTTCCATAAATGTCTCATTTCTCGTGTAAACACTCATGCTGATATATTTGTTCATATCCAGTTAGATAAATATATCTCAGTGGTGCAATTTTACAATGTTCTTAAATTTCCTCACCTTGCACCATGGAACAAAAATAAGATTTTCAACATTGTGAAATTTTTTTTGTGAGAAAGGCAAAACTTAGAACAAAACCCGATGAGCATAATCTAATTATGCTTCAGTAGTTCAACAGGCATATCTTGATTAGTTGGAACTGGATTTCCCTGGATTAAAGTGCAGCCCACAGATGAGCACACACTTTATAGTTAATCAAAAGTAGGAGTAAAACCTGTTACAATCAAGCTGTGAAACCACACCACTTTCTACTGCTACGAGTCTTTTTCCAAATCCATGTTTTTAAGGTTATGGACACCCCTAAAGAATGAAACAGGATGTTTAATAACCTTACAAATCCCAGAAGTATGTGAACTAATGTGATGTAAAGTATTAGGCAGGTGTGAGAAAATACTGTAAAGTTATAATGCTTTCAACAATATACTATTTCTATTTTATCAAATTACAAAATTCAAAATGAGTGATTATAAGAAATATCTAAATCAAATCAATATTTGGTGTGACCACCATTTGGCTTCAATTCTCGAGAATTCTTACACTTGCACACTTTGTACACTTGTACAAAGTCAGGGATTTTATAGGATCAGAGTCAGGTGTATGATTAACCATTTACACCAAGCAGGTGCTAATGATCATCAATTTAATATGTAGGTTTAAACAAAGCAGTCACTTCCTGAAACAGAAAGAGCTGTACACACACACACACACACACACACACACACACACACACACACACACACACACACACACAAACACACACACACACACCCACATGTTTTACAAGCAGGTGCTAATGATCATCAATTTAATATGTAGGTTTAAACAAAGCAGTCACTGCCTGAAACAGAAAGAGCTGTACACACACACACACACACACACACACACACACACACACACACACACACACACACACATACACACATACACACATACACACATACACACAAACATACACACAAACACTCACATACACACCCACATGTTTTACTTTAATAGAAGAATTTGCCCTCTAAAAAGAAAGGGGAAACAATGAAATACAAAATAAGCAAGAAATAAACATCTTCTTTCGGCTTCTCCCATTAGGGGTCTCCACAGCGGATCATCCGTCCCCATACCCCCATGTCTTCTACATCTGCCTCGTTCAAACCAAATACCTGCATGTCTTCCCTCACCACATCCATAAACCTCCTCCTTGATTTTCCTCTTTTCCTTCTTCCTGGTGGCTCCATCCTCAGCATTCTGCTACTGATATACCCCATGTCCCTCCTCTGCACATATTCAAACCATCTCAATCTCCCCTCCCTCACCTTGGTTTCAAAACGTCCTACATGTGCTGTCCCTCTAATAAACTCGTTTCTAATCCTGTCCATCTTCATCACTCCCAATGCAAACCTCAACATCTTCAGCTCTGCTACCTTCACTTTCACCTCCTGTCTTTTACTCAATGCCACTGTCTCTAATCCATACAACATTGCAGGTCTCACCTGAACTCCTCCGCCTTCTCCACCTCTTCTCCCTGCAACTGCACCAGTCCACTGCCCTCTCTCTCTTATTCACACACATGTACTCTGTCTTACTCCCGCTGACTTTCGTTCCCCTTCTTTCCAGCACCTACCTCCACCTCTCCAGGCTCTTCTTAAACTTAACCTACTCTCACCACAAATCACAATATCATCCGCAAACTTCATAGTTGATAGAGACTCCTGTCTGACCTCGTCCGTTAACCTGTCCATCACCACTGCAAACAGGAAAGGGCTTAGAGCCGATCCTTAATGCAATCCATCCTCCAACTTGAACCAGTCTGTCGTTCCTTCTGTACACTTCACTGCTGTCACACTGTCCTCATACATGTCCTGCACCACCCTCACATACTTCTCTGACACTCCTGACTTTCTTGTTCAATACCACAACTCCTCTCTCGGCACCCTGTCATACGCTTTCTCTAAATCCACAAACACACAATGCAACTCCTTCTGACCTTCTCTATACTTCTCCATTAACATTCTAAAAGCAAATAATGTGCCTTTGGTGTTTTTCCTTGGCATAAATCCACACTGTTGCTCTGCTATCACGCTTTAATCAACATGTATTCTACTCTGCAGGTGCCCACACTGCTGATCCTGAGAGAAACACTATGAAATGAAGAGAAAAGAATATTGGGAATAATTTAATATACATTCATGGAAAAATGTATAAAACGTTAACCAATTATTCTGATTCTGACGGCGTGTTAGTGCTAGCTAATGTAGCTCACTTAGCTAAACAATTTTGCCCTCTTCTTCAGGTTTGGATGTTAACATCTGAAATGCTGATATCTTCAGTGGGTTTTGTTTTACATAAATTGCAGATCATTATCATGATGTTTTTAAGCATGTCTCATCAATTAATTAGATAATGCTTATCTGTGTAAACTCTCTAAGACACTGCTGCTGTTGACTGAGCATTTAGAGTCAAGTGTAAACTTTTGTCAAACCACACCATCAAATAAGTACAAGAAGAATACAATTATTGAATGTATTATTTTTTTTTAGCATTTTATTGTATTATTATGTATTGTATTATTATATGACTGTATGTACATTTTCAGTAACTTTTCATTACTTATATTAGAGGTGGTTCACATTTATGTCACCTTACATGAAAATTGTAATATATTTACAACTCAGAAGCTGTTGTAAGAATAATGTTTTACAACTAATGGATTTCCATGAAGACCACATTTCTTGAGTAAATTCTCATGATGATATTTGTGACCCAGATAAATATATCTTGTTGTTGAAATTTTTAATGTTCTATAATTTCCTCACCTTGCACCATGGTAGGAAAATGAGATTTATTTTCTATCATTGTGAAATTCTTTATATTTATTTAGTTAGGGAAGCCAAAACTGATTATGCTTTGGTAGTTCAACAGGCATATCTTGAATAGTTGAATCATGATCTCATTGGATTTCACTGAATTAATGTGCAGCCAAGTTTTGGCCAGAGATGAGCAAACACTTTATAATTAATCCTGTTACAATCAAGCACTGAAACCACACTACCGGTTTGAATCTTTTTTCAAAACTTTCGTACATGATTTTGAGATTATGGACTTATCTGAGAAATTCAGCAGATTTATGTTAATTATTGACTATATGGTTCTCTGTTCCGTTCAAGGCCCCACACACAATTTTCCTCTACAAAATTTAATATATAAAAATTCAATTAGAAAATCATACATTGTTTAAAAAAAAACAATTTCGAGCAATTTTCCTAGTTACAGGTAGAATGTATAACATTTGGTATAGAAGTTATTTGTGCTAGCAAATACAATCGTAGTCCAATTTATATTTTTGTCAATAATTTACACCAATTTTTAGGGTTTTTGGTCAATAAACAATATCTGTTTACTGTATATTAATTTACATGTACAAGTAGGGGCAACAAGCAAGTACCCCGATGTGAATCATATATTAAAATAATGGATTGGTTCTTTTCTGGTTTGAACAAGTAATAGGCTTTACAGTACACTCTAGACTCAGAGTACGTTTTTCTCTCAATTCTGAGGATAGATTTATGCATTTAAATTTGTTTGCAAAGCAAAATGTTTTGCAAATAATTGAAAGAACATGAAAACACAAAGCCAGTCATGTTGAACATCCGAAAACACCAAAAGATGTCATGCATGATGCCCTGATAAGGGTTCATCTGGGCAATGAAACTCTGGGTTGAACAACTTCCATTTGTCCCACAAAACATTTTTCCATGAAACACGAACGCTACAGACATGTTCATGCGATGTACAAGAAACTAACCTAAACTTCTATTTCTAAGAAATAGTGATAAAGGCAGCCAATAGCTTACTTTAGTTTGTTGTTGGCCATAAGCCATTTCTTGAGCATGAAATTAAAATCAGTACCAGTATCAGTAATATAGTTACTTACAGTTTATCTTGACCTTTGAATTTTTAGTCTTGCTGCATTCTTGAGTTTTACTAACTGATGTATTTAATCAGACTCATGGAACTTTTTCTAATACACACAGAGGAACAGGATTTTGAGTTGTCAAGATTCAACAAACCAACTGCCAATTTTTAAATCGAATGACTTTTATCATGAAAGGGGTTCTGAACTTCATTTCCCCTCAGCCCTGGCCTTTCGTGTTTTTCAATGTCTCACACTTGTGTCTGGTTTCCCCTGAACACACACACACAACACACACACTAGTCCCTGTGTTTTAGAAACTTATTGGCAAGTTATAGTTGTTGCTTTCTTATGTTGTCCTGTGTGTCTCAGCATCACACTCATATGTTGCATGCTTTTGCCTAGTATGTTTACTTTATGACTATGGTTTAAAATTGGCCAAAGAGAGGCTCTGTAAACAGAAGAGAGAGAGAGAGAGAGAGAGAGAGAGAGAGAGAGAGAGAGAGAGAGAGAGAGAGAGAACCAAATGTTTTTTTTTGTCTGGTACACTTTTCTCCTGAAGGGTTATGACAAAAATTGTATTCAAGATTTATTCAAACTCAAATGCTAATTAAAAAAATGCTAATTCAGTCATGTATTTCCCTAAAGAGCGTGCATAATTTGATGCATAATCCAAATTCATGTGCATTTTCGTGCATAGCAGAGTATCATAACTGCCAAAATGAAAATGTAAATTCTATTCGGATGCATGTTAGTTCATTTTGGCATTTTGCGTTCAATGTCTAAAACCGCTATGATTCTGCCGTAGTGAAAATGTAAATTGTTTGAATTTGGGATTTTTGCACTACAAAAAAAGGTCGTCCTGTCAATCGAACGCTAAAAGCAGGAGTTGGAAGGAACATTGTGTATTTTTAAGAAGTAGCATATGTCTAAAAGTAGAAGATAGTTGACAGTCCATTTTTTTTCTGTGCTTTTCCCATGAAAATAAAACTACTCCTGTCATGCTGCAGGAAGTCAGGTTGGTAAAGTGAGTTAGACACTGGGGGCTTCTAACAATAATCTGTAAAAGAAATACTACATAAATAGGTTGGATTATGTGTTTTTTCTAAGCATACAATCTGTACATATTTTCTTGTTCATGAATGTAGGTTGTGGTCATAGAAATGTACTGAAGAAACAAGTGATATGATGTATCTGATCAAAAAAAGAAGCTCATCCCATAGAAACAGGAAATGAACTGAAATGTCCTTAGATTACCAGTATGGATTGGTATAAAATAACAAATAAATTAGTAAAGAAAATTGCCCATCTAGCTTGTCAAAATTCAGCATTAAGAAATGTGAATGTATTCCACACTTAATATTAAGGGAGTATTGTTTTTTTTTTTTTTCTTCAATGTTTTGAATCTTCTAGTGCACGTTTTGTAGTCAGGAATGTTCAAAATAGTATTTCTGCTCAGTGAGATACTCAGTGTCCATAATATGTGTATAAATCTCATTTAGGAGCCCTACTGTGCTTCAGAAATTAAACTACTTCTATGTCAATTTTAGTAGTATCTACTTCCATTTTAAATATCTCCAGGACACTGTTCTGCAGGTGTGAAAGCAAAGAAGAGCTGTTTATTTCCCTTCCCAACAGCAGATGCTAATTACGTTATATAAGATATTTGATTTGATATTATGATATAAGATATTTTTTTGGAATTTGAAGCAGAAAAAACAGTGTACATTTTTTAATAGCTTTAATTCTGGTCGTGTTGGTGTGCATCTTCAAAAACTGATTGAATAACCTTCAATTAACTGTGATATATTTAATAAAATTATCTTAATCTATATATTAATGTTTAATGGTTGAATATTTGGCCAGAATATATTCCCTTTATCAATATAAACAGTCATAACTTCACTGATAGATTTCTCAGAAATTCTCTATTTGCCAATCTAATCTAATCTAATCTAATCTAATCCAATCTAATCTAATTAATCTATTAGTATTAGTATTATTTATTATTTTATATATATATTTTTATAATTATTATTATTATAAGGCTGTATATTCCTGTGACAATCCTGTCTACAGTGTGAAATGTCCATTAGATTGGATCTCCATTTGGGATCTGATCTCAGTTTTTGTAAATTTTAGTAAATTTGCTAGGAATGAGAATCAATATATCCACAATTACACTGATCAGAATCTTTTGAGCTCGAAAAAAAAATGAGGCCCTTTTACAAGTAGCTTGCTGTCAGAGATGTGAGGAAACAAATAAACCCTGATTGTCACTATTTTGAAGTTTCAGTTTGCAGGCTACTTCATTACGAGATATATTTTCTGAAAATATATATATTTTTGAGCGAGCTCTGTCGGAAAGTTTCTTTTTTTTCCCCTATGTCTGTTTCTAATAGCTCTATGTTACAAGTCACAGAGTGATGAGGTGGTAATTAAGTGACTTTGGACATCTCTGAGATGTGATGTGCCTGAGGCAAGCTTGTCTAAAAGAAGATTAATAGGCTTTCGGCACAAGCTGATTTTCAACTCTAAGATCAAGAGCATAATTAGCAGTGGGTTGGAGGATAGCAGTACTCTCCCTGCTGTGGATCAGAAAAACACTAGCTAACATTGGTGTCTTTGAAGTCATATAAGCAGAAGACTGCACTTAGTGCTCAGCAATGCTGTTATATTTTTCGAGGCATTTACTATTGTTTTCAGTACTCTGTAAGTCCTGACAAAACTCTGACTTGTTAGCTGGTTTTACTTGTTGTTTTCTTTGCAGTACATCCTTTTCATTTTTGGCTGCAGTCTTTTTGGGTGAATCTGAATGTTGCCTCGTGGTAATGTTGAGGCCAATAATTTATTCATTATTTCATATCAACTGCTTTATCCTGGTCAGAGTGATGGTGGATCCCAGGAACACTAAATTGGGGTTGGGAGGAATGAATCCTGGGTGGGATGTCAGTTGATTACAAAGCACCATATCCACATTGATTCATTTACGTGTGTGGTATTTATCAATGCCAAGAACAATTCATCATGCTAGTTAAGAAGGTTAGAGACTAAAAGTACTATTTCCAAAAACCAGAGGTGGAATATAAAGAATTACATTTACCCACATTACTGTAATAGATTCGTTTTTTTTAAAGTCGTTTTTGAAATCTGTAATTTTACTTTTACATAAGCATGTTTTTAAAGTATTGTACTTGACTACATTTCAAATCATATTTGTTACTGAGGAAAAAAGAAATACATAAAAAAAATGCAAGGTGGAAAAATGTGAAAAACTGCTGCGCTGATTGAATGATTGATGATGAGAGAAAAAACTTGCTAAAGTCATAAGAAAGAAAGATTGAGACTGATAAGACAGACACCAGTGATGCGGACCCAGCTGAAAGTGAAATGCCATCGAATTCTTTTAAAACAAACCCCTGGCCATATTTAAGTGACCACATTGACTTCAAGTGCAAGAAAGGCAGCTACTTTATTATGCAGTGTAAGCTGTGTTTGCCCAAAGCGACTGAACTGGCAGCTTATAAAAACTCGACACCAAACATGCGCAAGTATTTTGAGGTAAGTTAATAATACTTATATCTTTAGATTACATAATTGTTAATGCTGGTTAGAACCAGGTTTGAAAATTAACAAGGACTATGGTCAGAATTGTCATTGCACCCATAAGCTAGCTCTATTACCAGTGTCAAGATATAATTTTAATATGAAATGAATTTGAGATTAATTTTAGCATTACTTCATAGCCAATCACACACTTTTGTTGAGAATGCAGTGTCCAATCTAAGCATTTTGATTCGTCACTGCAGAAAACGGAAGGAGTTTTTCAATGCGGTTGATCACTGTTTGAATTCTGAATCGCCATTTGTGATTATCGTTATCATTAATATTTTTTTCTTTTGCTGCGAAAGGCAACTCAGTCATGCACTGAAGTGCTTTTTTTTGTTTTGTATTTGGGCTCCTTTAATTAAAAACAACTAATTTGAGATTTATATCCACTTGTCCTTTTTGAGCCACACTAGAGATCGATCGATCGATCGATCGATCGATCGATCTATCTATCTATCTATCTATCTATCTATCTATCTATCTATCTATCTATCTATCTATCTATCTATTCATTTATTTATTTATTTATTGCTACCATCTACTTGTTACCACTATGTAACATAGAAGTAAATTAAGAAACCTTTTTTTTTTTTTTTTTTACATTATCTGCAATTAATTGATTTTTGTAAGTTGTCAAAACCACCTAAAATAATTTTTGATTTTATTTACATTTTTTTATCACTGTTTGCCAAGTTTCACATTCATCATAGTAAACTCAGTCATCATTTTTTGAGCAAAATTGTAATCTTTAAAATCTTATTTTATAGCAACACCTGTATGACAGACAAAAACTTTTGGTCCATTTTAAAAAATTTTCTTAACTTATGTAATATATTCGAATGAGATGTAAAATTATTTATTTGTTACTATATATTATTTATTTTGTAACTGCAACTTTTCGCACTTTATATCAAGTACTAAACAAAGTCTATACATTTACAGTTGTTATTTCTGAATATTTGTATTGAATTCAAATCAGGACTTTTTTTGCATAGTGCTTTTAAAAATTCACATTGTCCCAACACAGCTTCACAGACATAAAAAGGAAATACAAAATATTACAAAATATGAATGTATATGTCACTGCCTATAATGTAAACCCTTATAGGTTTATCCCTAATGAGTGGACAGTGGCTACAGCGTCAAAGAAATACATACTCAAGTACTCAAGTACAAACTAAGTGATATGAGGAAGAAACATCGAGAGAAACCAGACTCAAAGCCAAACACTCAACACCAAATATCTATTCATGATTAGTCACATATCACATATTCACGTGTACTGTTCACAGATAGGCCCTTAAATGCTGAACTTTTCTTGAGTTGCTCAGTAACTTTACCAAATTTTCATGGATTTCTAAGAGAGAGAGAGAGAGAGAGAGAGAGAGAAGGAGAGAGAAGGAGAAAGAAGGAGAGAGAGAGAAGGAGAGTAAAGTGACGAAAGGGAGAAATAAATTAGAATAATGAAGTATCCTTGTAGTTAATGACCCCATATAGTGTAATTAGGGTGCAAGCAGGCACTCTGGCAAGATTAGGTATGGCATCATGGCACCAAAAGGAGAGCCAGAAGATCACACAGACATGAGGGATCTCAGGGATGAGAGACGGCCCACAACAACACCAAAAACAAATGTGAGGGTGGGGGGAAAAGAGCATCCAAACATGCCAATTCACCAAAACACTATTATCAGACCTTGGCAATAATAATAATAATAATAATAATAATAATAATAATAATAATAATAATAATAATAATAATAATAATATTAAGAAGAAGTAGTAGTAGTAGAAGAAGGAGAAGAACTGCATATCCCACGTTCCTTTTCATCACGTGATCCGGCGTATGGACCATACCGGCTTCCGTAGGATGTCGTGGCGTGAAAACGTAGGCTAGGAGCAGAAAGTCGGAACTATAGAAGGATTCATATTTATTTGTCATAATAAACTGTCTTTTTAAAGTTAACAGCATTAAGAGAAGGCTACCTGGAGGGAAACAAAACAGCTGTAGATCTGACAGTAAAATGAGGCGTGCAGGTTTGGGTAAGTTTTTATTTATCATGCTAATCATCCAAATGTTTTATGCTAGCAGGTTAAAGAACTGAGGAGGATTTCTACTGAGCTTATCTCCCATGTGTGAAAGCTGTGTAGCAGATGTGGAGATGTTTTAAGAGACAAATCAGTTACTAAAGAGATTTATTTTGGGGGTTGGTTTTTAAAGATGTGCTGTGTGTAGACTACTTAGGGAGCCTATTTACTAGGGGGCTTATCTGGAGGGATGAAACCTCATACGTGGAACCTTCTCTCCTTAATTTGTTTTCTTTTTTACTTCAGATGAGCAGCCAAACCAGTGACATTCACTGGAAATAAAATGTATGAAAGGAAATAGAAGTACATGAAATAGAAGTGCATTTAAGAATTTATAACACTGATCTGCACGTTTGTTTTCATTTTCTTTTGTTTGAGAGGATTTGTTATAAAAATTAAATAAAAAGATAAATACATAAAAATCGAGCCAGTTATCTGTGTATTACATTACTTTACATTACAATGACGATCACGACGAAATGTTTTAGAAGAAATGAACATTTCAGAACCTCAGACTTGGTTCCAACACATGCTGCTGATATGTAACACACACACACACAAACACACACACACACACACTTTCCAAATTGTTCATTGGATTCACGTGTTTTTCCCCATATGTGCCAGAATTATTATTTATTTACTTGGAGACTATTTTAGAGATCTCATACTGGTTTCATGACGTGGTAAATATTTGCTCAAGCCACGTGTAAGAATGTGATCTTTACACCAGCAGGTTGTTTCAGCAGATATGTTTCACTCATACAACATAACTCATAACAGTGTTCTCCAACCTTTTGTACACAACAGACCACAAATGTGTATTCAGGCATAACATTATGACCACCTGCCTAATATTGTGTTGGTCCTCCTTTTGTTGGCAAAACAGTCGTGACCCGTCGAGCATTAACATCATTAACTTCTTCATCAATATGAGCTTCAGAAGCTCATCTGTTGGATCAGACCACATGGAACAGCATTCACTCGGCACGTGTATCAGTGAGTCGGTTCACCACTGTTCCTTTCTCGGACTACTTTTGATAGATACTGACCACTGCAGACCAGGGAAACCCCACGAGAGCTGCAGTTTTGGAGATGCTCAGACCCAGTCATCTAGACCTCTTTCCCCCATGCTTCAAATTTGAGGACAAAATGTGCTCGCTAACAGGTGCCATGATGACGAGATAATCAGTGTTGTTCACTTAACCTGTCAGAATGTCATACCTGTTCGGTATGTGTATATATAAATAAATATTGACGTGACGTCTTTGGTCATGTGACTAGTATGACGTCACTTTGGATACACGGTTATATTGCGACAGCGCTTTACTCGTGAACACACGCAGGGTTCAGATATCAAAGATGAAGCGTCAAAATTGTTCTCCCCACACTAATGTCTCTCTCCACACGGTTCTACCCCAGCAGGAATCACTTTATCCAACAACAAACCTCTTAAAAAGTATACAATCTTTATTTTATGATGGAACACAGTGAAGTTGGTAACGCGCGTGGTGGTTGTACGCTAGCTTCTCTGTTCGCGAGCGCGACTGGAAACGTTGCTATGGAAACGAAGGTGTTTAATGACGCGAAAACAGAGGACATGGGGTGATGCTGAGATTATTTACTGTCTTTTGACTGGAAAGAACCACTGACTATGGTTATTACAATAATGAGGCTTGAAGATTGAGAGAGAAAAAAACAATAACAAACGAAATTAAAAACAATACAGCGTCTGTGGTATCCAGTGGCAGAAAGAAAACTTTGGCAGAGGCACCAAAAAAAAATACTTCCTACTGAAATACATCATATAAAAAAGTCTTCAGAGACTTTTGTATCTGAACACGGATCAATAGATTACATTTCGTGACTATTTCACCGTGAGACTGGAAAGACATCCACATTTTATGAACAAATGCTGACTTTTTTTTTTTACTAATGAAGTAAATGTAGACATCCAGACTCCAATAAGTCACTCGTGTAGTCTGGATACTTTGGTTTCTTTTGTTAAGCAGCAACCAGGCCGCTTTAAGTTGTTATAGTGTTGTGATTTAAGGATAATGTTATTACTGATGGCGTGATGACAATTTTAAAGAAACTAATTTGAATAATTTTTGTTTAATGGTCCACAGGTGAAGGAGCGCCACAGGGAAACTATGTGGCCAGCGGTTACAGCGTGTACGAGGAGGAGAACGAACATTTACAAGAAGGCCTCAGAGCCAAAGTAAATGCATTGAAACATGTAGGTTTTTATGAGTACTATATGTTCAGTTATATATCAGAATATAGCCAGTGTGGTGTATTTAATTCATTTGTCATCCTGTAATTCACCAGCTCTCAATCGACATTGGGACCGAAGTCAAACACCAGAATACAATTTTAGCAGATATGGTGAGTTTATATGTGTTTTATATTGACATGCTACATCTGGTGGCCACAATTGTAGTACACAAACATTAACATTGGTAGTGATGTTGCTGCAGGTCATTAAGATCTTTCTGTTAACTTAGAACCAGAAGCACATATACTACAACTACTGTATTCCCAAGAGTATTTCTGGGAGTTGCTGTCCTGCCTGATATATTAATGTGATTATTCGTTTGTACAGTGCGTGTCATCTCAACCATCAGCCTCATTCTACACAATAATGAAACTTTATGTATCTATTCACTTGTGCTAAAATGAGTTTCATTCTGAATTTAACTGAGTGTCAACTTGATACATGGAATAAAATCAGGCTCACACTGTAAAGTTGAAAGTGTGATCTAGACATCAGAATGGTGTGTTTATCTCAACACTGGTGAGCTTCATTGGTCAATGCAAATTACACTGCAGCCTATATATTTGGTTCTGACTAATGCTTTAATTAGTTTCTACTGAGCAGTCACATTCATGATTCTCTCTCTCTCTCTCTATATATATATATATCTATATCTATATCTATATATATCTATATATATATATATATATATATATATATATACACACACATAACAGTGATTATCTCTTCCTCATGGCACCTGATAGTGGGTGGGACATTTTGTCCTCAAAGTTGATGTGTTGGAAGCAGGAAAAATAGGCAATTTTAAGGATTTGAGCGAGTTAGTTTGACAAATTGTGATAGCTAGACGACTGGGTCAGAGCATCTCCAAAACTGCAGCTCTTGTGGGATGTTCTCATTATGCAGTGGTCAGTATCTATCAAAAGTGGTCAAAGGAAGGAACAGTGGTGTTCTGAACTTAATGCTCAACAGGTCAAGACTGGTATAGCAGCAAAAGGGGTATAAAAAGGGGTATATATATATATATAATATAAAAATAGAGAATTACATTAGAATTATTTCCACACCTGCCAAAAGCCATAATTTTACTCATCATACATACTAAAGTACACACACTGTGACATTAGTCTTATTGGTCTCAGGGACAAATGTACACTTATAAAGAACATCCTATTAATTTTCATCACCACATTCTCTTTAAAGCTGCTTTGAGACAATGTTCATTGTTAAAAGCGGTATACAAAACAAATTAATTGAATTATCCCATAACAAGCCCTGCATAACATTTTAAAATTGCCGTTTATTTGCTGTAGGACTCGGACTTTGACTCAACTGGTGGTTTGCTGGGAGCTACCATGGGCAGACTGAAGCTGTTGTCCAGAGGAAGCCAAACCAAAATCTACTGCTACATGCTGCTTTTTGCTCTCTTTGTTTTCACTGTTCTTTACTGGGTGATCAAACTGAGGTGACGGAGGGACTGATCAATGACTTCGCTTTCACGACCTTAGGCCAGCAATGTCCATATGACGATTGAAATAAATGTTGAACACATAAGAGACTCTATTACTCAACAGTTGTGCAAAATCAGGGACACCAGACTTCCCCCCCTAGTGATTTTTAGGCTGTAACATTCATATTCTCAGTATTCTTTGTGCAATACAAGGCTTTTAACGTAATGCCGATACGTCAGTCGATATGCAGGCGTGATTTCACATTTAATTCACTTTTTTTTCCCTGCAGTTCGTCGCATGCATCAATCATGTAAGAGTGTGATCAACCGGTTTCTTTAAAACTGGCGAAAAACAAACGATGTTACGTTCGATATGATTGTGCAGGTCAGAGAACAGTAAAACATTTGTCTGTTTTTTCCTTCTAATTATTCAGCACGCTTGTTGGATGTGCTTGGTGTAAACAACTTATCGAGCTGGTCTTCTGGTCAGCATGTCCTTTCCGAATAATCATGACAAGACTGTACTGAATGCGCAAAAGCTTTTAATTACAGGCAGGACAGGACATTTCAGTGTGCAATGATGATGTTCTTCGAGGAGGGAAAACCAGAAAGCTTTAAAGAGATTAGGAGAAATTGTTCATCAGTTCTAATTAGAATAATTTAATCATTTTTCTCTTGATGTTGTGTCGAATTGAGTTCCGAAAATATAGAATACATGTTAAGCATAACAGCTCTGGACTGGATTTCTTACACAAGTATGAATTTGTATGTAAGAGAAAATATTAGCCAATAAAATGTTGAAGAAAATCATTTAATGTTTGATGTAGATTATACAGTTTAATCCTTATTCAGCATTGCCAATTTCCTGTGCACTAATTTCTTAATATATGTATATTTGTACCAAATTGGTTTTCTGTCATTTTAAAATAAAAAACAAAATGCATTGTTAAAAGGAAACGTGAATAGGATTACACTGGGATTACACAGTGTGAAAAAGATGATCCATCACTCTGAAGGTTTTTTTTTCCCCATTCATATATACCTAAAGATTCTGTATAAAACCATATGCCAGAGATTTTCTACCCCCAAGAAAAACTTAGTTAGAACATCCCAGGGATCAGGTTCTCCTTAAAAGTGCTACCAACTAAATCACAATTTGGATAAGTGCAAGGTTCTCACACAGACCAGTATTCCATTATCTGTTAAGGCAGGAGGTGACTAATAATAATCCTGTATTAAACTAGTAATAATCACATGAAAACAAGTCACACTTGAGATCAAACTAAGGTATAAACCCTTCCTCGGTAGGGTTACTTCCTAGGCAGGGTGTCCATGTACTTGCAAATAATTGAGAGCATGACTTCATCTGCTCCTGCTCCTATCGACATCAGTCTGGAATCCCTGAAGAAAGAAAAAAATAAAAAGTTATTTACTTAATGACCTTGAGTAGATTTTTGAGGCATTTAGTTATTCAAATGTACTACAAAAAAAAAAAACGAAAACTGCTTTTTAGTGAGACGTAAAATAAAATATAATAAAAATAGATATCCATGATTATAAGATTAAAGTCACAGTAATATGAGAATAAAGTCAAAATATTTGAACCCTGCACCCCACGTGAATTACTAGAGCAATGTCAGAGAAGACAAAAGGTCCCGGTGTTCAACTCCTTCAAGGTCGATTTTTGTTTATCCTATTTTTAAAAAATGTGACTTAATCTTCGAATTTGTATTTTTAACGTGGCACTTAAACGCCGCTTTTTGCTGTACTTTTGTTTTTATCATCCACATCACTAGATGTCACTGTAGCTTAATATGTATTAATGACAGGCTGAAGTCAGCAGTGGACTGACCTGTAGAACCTGCTAACAAGGACCTCGCTGGTGAATCCCATCCCACCCCAGTACTGCAAACAGCTGTCTCCAAGCTCCCGTGCCAGTCGACCGGCCTTCAGTTTTGCCATGCTTGCCAACTTTGTCACATCGTTTCCCTTAATGTACATCTCTACAGACAAAAGATGAAAAAAAAAAGTGTGTTACAATCCAACCATTAAACCAAAACATTCTTTAATATCCAGATTCCTGTCTGTCAGCTGGTGTTGGTTTTCTATCCACATCACAGAAACAGCCTGTGAAACACACATTTTGGAGCAGTGTAGTTGAGCTTCACTAGATCTATTTGCTTTAAGCCCAGACATTGTTGGCTCAGCAAATGTACTTTTGCTGCCTCTATATTTGCATGTCGGTTCTTAAAGGCCAACTCCCAGGAGGTTTATATTAAATATAGAGCTGAGACATGATCATCTCTTCATTTGTGGCCTTTAACAAAAGTTTTGTTACAAGTTTGCCCATAGATGTGAATGAAAACAGTCAGCATGATGTTTCCTATATTGTCAAAATGCTATTGCTGGTCTATCATTAATAAATACACGTCTACCAAACAGTATTGAGAGACTAAACATCCGGGCTTATATAGTTTTAGAGGTCAGATAATGATGGGGCAGATAATCATGGGAGAACTTCGACCTCAAAAGAAAAAAAAAAGGCATAAAGACGACCGAAATTCATTCTTCATGCATTAAACCCCTGTGATTTCTCAACTGTGTTATTTAAACACCTTCACGCACATTTCAAGTCCTCTACGGTTCAGTGCCAATAAGTGAAGTTAAATGAAAATGGAAATTATTTTAATTAGTTTGCAATTTAAACTTTTTACTTCAGAGCAGCAGAGCTTTATGTACTTGCTCCTGAGGAGTACATAAATATAACATGCAAATTGTCTTTATTGGCTGGTATTGATTATAAACATGCATTAGCGTTTGTATTAAATCAAGTTTCTTGCCCAAAAAAGCATGTATAAAATTATTATAAATGTAAGTATTAGGACACCTGACCTTTCCTGCCATATTTGGTTCTTCTCCAAACTGTTACTACAAAGCTGGAGGCACACAATTGTACAGGACGTCTCTGGATGCGTTATAATACAATTTTGCAATTACTTGAACTTTATAACCTAAACCTGTTTCAGCATGGGAATGTCCCTGTGTACAAAGTGAGCTCCTTGAAGATTTACATGGTTTGGAGAGAAAGATCTTGAGTGGCCTGCTATAGAGCTCTGATCTCATCCCTACTTGGATGAATTGAAACACTGACCCCCAGCATCCCCAGGTCTCCTCACCTCACCTTCATCAGTACCTGACTTTATTAACACCCTTGTGGCTAATAAACACAAACGTCCACAAGCAAAATCCAAAATTTGTCTTCTCAAAAAAATCGGCGCTAAATGTGGAATGCGATGCTCAAAAAGCCCATAGCAATACTTATGGCCAGGTGTCCGCAAACTTTTGTCAATACAGCGTACGGAGAAAATGTGAAAGACGCGAAAGACAAACACAGAACAAGTAAAGACAGTAAACATGGAGCGTCCCAGTGCAGGGAGAAGAAGTTGCTTTATGTGGATAGGTTGATGAGTTGGCCCACCTGTGCAGCGGTACAGCAGAGAGCGCAGGAGTTCGATCTCAGTCTGAAGCTCTGCTAACCTGAAGTGCACCACTTGGTGGTACAGCACTGGCTGCTGGAAGATCTTCCTTTGCCGGGTGTAGTTAACTGTCTCCTGCACCACTTTTTCCATCATCGTTAGAACTTTACATCACGAACGGAAATAGAAAAGAAAAAAAGTGTCAATGGTGATAAAAATGTGGAAAAAGACGAGGTTTGAAATAATTTGGATCTCACACAGGCTGGAGTACACATTACTGTTGACCTTAAGGGAGGCAAGTGTTAAAGTAATGAAAATAAAAGTCAGACATTCCACTTCATCCTGATGACCGTTCCCACATACAAAGTCAGTCATTTTGGAAACATTCTGTCAGGGAGGAAGTTAAACATTATAAATCGACATTCGGTCATTTTACAAAGTGAAGCAACGTGTAGTTGTTGTATCTCACATTTCATAACCAGCACTGCCGTCATTCATGTAATGTCAGTATGACACAGGAAGTGAATCATATTCAAAATACACTCTCAGTACACGGGAGTAAACGACTCTGTACTGGATCCATGGGAAATGCCACTAGCACTTACTATTGGCCACTCCCCAGAGGCGCTCTTCCTGGAACTGCAGCATCTGGTATGTGAAGCCCATTCCTTCTTGACCGATGACGTTTTTACATGGCACCCGAACGTCTTCGAAGGAAACCTCTGCTGTATCCGAAGACCTCATGCCCAGCTTATCAATCTTTCGTGCAATGTGAATTCCTGTGCCAGATCAGCGCCAGAGTACAGACACCAAGGAGCAAATACACATCAGATCAAGAGTTATTGCTCATGCATAAGCAAGTGTTCATCGTATTTAATAAAACCTTACATTCTAACATCCAAATGATCATTTCCTGGTTTTGGATCTACTCCTACCTGGCAGGTTCATGGGGAGGCAGATGAGGGACTTGTTTCTGTGTGGTGGCCCATCACTTGTATTGGCCAAGAGGCACATCCAGTCAGCTTGTGTTCCGGTGGTGGTCCACATCTTTCCCCCGTTAATGACAAAATCGTCTCCTTCACGTACAGCCTTCGTCTTTATGCCTGGAACACGACCAAAAATGTTTTTATTTCACAACTCATATTCCTTCACTTATGTATCAATTAGCTCTAACATCTTTTCTGGACTAAAATACTTCACTTTAGTGTAGTTTCCATTTCATGTACATTCGTGCTAATCCCTTGCTGCCTTTTTTTCCTCAGGGGGTAAAAATTGTACTTACTCGCAACATCAGAGCCAGCACCGACTTCACTCACTCCCAGGCACGCCACTTTGTCTCCCATTATGGACGGAAGCAAAAACTCCTTTTTCAGCTCTTCGGATCCGAATCTACAAACGGCACCGTGTTCAGTTGCATCCCTCAGAGCAATAATTAAACTTTATTCGGTACAATTTGCTCCTCTCATTAGTGCCAACAAAACCCTCATGAGGCGGTGGTGAGAGAAACTCTGCATAACAAACTGATATTTTAAAAAACGAGAATTTATTAACAAAGATACTGTGCCTCAAACACAGAACACAGAAGAGTAAACAAATATAAAAATTGGAATCAGGGCTGTGAGTCTGGGATGTGTAGATGTAAATGACTGTATGGGCTTGATCACAGATTTATTCAAGTGACAATTATTTTGGGACGTTTTATATTCATTTCATTTTATATTTTATTTACATGTTAAACAGATATAAAGCATTTAGCATTTAATTTATTTAAAAGAAAAAGTACATAAAGTTACCTGGCCAGGGCAGGAGTAGCCATGTCAGACTGAACACCGATGGCCATTGGAATGCCTCCGCAGTTGATGTTGCCCAGTTCCTCTGCCACAGCCACACTGTAGCTGAAGTCCAATCCCAGACCTCCATATTCTGTCAATATCAAACACCTCCAAATGTTAGTTCATAATCCTTGGTTTCAGTGCATTATATATTTCATCTACCTTGGTAACTAAATCTAAAGATCTTTACAACTTACTGAATACTTTACTATAAAGTACTTTAATTAAACATATTATTCGTATAAACATATTATTCATGCTAGTATGGTATAGTTCAAAAACTTTGGAATAAACTAATGTATGGCTCCTTTCAAGGAGATACCCAAAGACTAAAATGTTACTTAAGAGGGGGTCGGACAATTACCACAGAATTACTAAATTACCACAGACCTTTAACGTGATTAGCCTGTAGTCAAATGAATAAATGTGCCAGCTATTGGATGATGGTCATTATATATTGGTTTGGCAAACACAGTTAACATTTTCTTTAGTGTAATGGCATTTTTTAAAGTTGTTCTTCAAAAAAGAAGGATCATACACATACACACACACACACACATATATATATATATATATATATAGTGCACCACAGCGATGATGTATTCACTAATCTGGTTAAACATGGACTTGGTTAAAACTTCTGTAAGAAGACATTTATTTTACATAGAAAGAGTATGTAGTAACACTGAAGTGTGTATGCAACAGTATAACACATATAATGTTATTCTACTGGAATTATTTGCTTTATGCATCTTTGAAGAATAACCCAAACAATCTAAAACAAAATTTTTAATAATCTGCCTGTTTGCCAGGATTCCACAGTGATGGTTCAGATGGTTTTTCCCAGACTGCCCCACTATGATAACTGGGATTGATGATTGAAACTAATTACGGAGTAAAGCACATTTTTTAATGATGCAACATTACAAATGGAGAACTGCGTACAGTACATACAACACTGCAACAAACACTTTGACAAACATTTCACGAGAACATTCATCCATTATTCAGGCTCAGGAATGTGTTAAATGAGCACATTATACACAACTGTTCAAAATATTTTCTTTAGCAGTAATAGTCTCCTGGTGCACCTAAAAAAAGAGTATCAGGCTCTGGCAGAGGAAAGTGAAAGCAGAGGAAACAGATCCAGCTGAGGACAGATAAGGCTTATTGCAGCGATGAAGCCTAAAACAGCAGACGGATAAAGGGGAACAAGAACATTGGCTTTGGCGTGTTTAAATCCACAAGGATAACATTCAGTTTCTTGATGAGGCATAAACAGTCGTAAAGCATTGAATCTCATGGGGTCAGCTTAACAGACCGTGAACAATGTGCTATGGTTCAATCATTGTTAACCGTTATGGAATTTATTGTGTGCTTTATGACTGTAACCCTAATTCAGATGAATTGCAAGCTATTTTACAATAACACCAATAAATGTATAATCCTAATAAATCTGAGAGAAACAGCCGTTTTAAAAGCTGGTAAAACTATTCAAAAAGAGCTTCAAATTAATTTGTAGACGATAAGGATTAATGAAGTGCACAAAAATGAGGCTTAGAAAACTACTGAATTTGGAATAAAAAAAAATTTGTATCATCTGTAAGTAATGTTGAAAGCACACACTGAATTGGACAGAAGCATTGATTAAAAAAGAAAATAATTATAAAATAAATTAAAAAAACTTAGAAGAAGAACAAGCATGTAGTGTAAAGAAAGAAAAATAAATCAAGTTCGCTGCCAAATGAAGCAACCGTCAAATATTTTATGAGTTAAAACAACATATTTTGTATCAGCAGGGAGGAAAGGTCAGTGATGTGGTGTCCAACCTTTCAGAAATCCAGCTCACACTCTTTCCTCTTCGTGAGCAGTTAAAGGAAAGTCGTTTTTCATATTAGCACCAATCAGGATTTTACTCACAAAAAAAAAAAAAAAACGAAAATAAAGAATTGCGTCAATAAACAATGAAAAAACTCTGAACAGGAAGGCCAAGTGTCCTACATGCCTGTATCCTCAGGTTTACTACAAAGGTTGGTCTTTTTAACTTGAATAGATTTCCAAGAGGTAAAACTAATGCAGGAATCACTTACAAAATAATGCAAGTTTTATTTGATAATTGAAGTTTGAAATCTTAGGAAACACATCAGTTGGCAGCATTGCAATGTAGAAACAGGTCAAGAACTTTTATTAATGTAACAAAATATCAAAAGCGGATCTCTTTGGACTGTGGTATGATTGTTGGTGTAAGTTCTGTGGATGAAAACATTTTGCTTATCTGAGAAGTCCGAGGAAATAATCAAACTGGCTCTAGCTAAAATATTTTAAGCAACCAGTCTTGATAAACATGGCGAGCAGAAAAGCAGCTCAGAACACAACTCTAATAAGAACTCGAAGTAGATTGTGTCTGAGCTACCAAGACCACACAAGACCAAGGCAGAAGACCACACTAAGTACATTTCTGCTGCCCAAAAGCAGGGATCTGAGGTTACAGAAGGAACAGGTTAACTAAAACTGAGATTGAAAACCTGTTTTAATTAATTTTTTATATTTCCAATGTTGCATGCAGAATTTGCAAGGTCAGGGCATCAGCAGCATGAATCCATAAATCCAATCTGCTTCTGTCAAGATATCAGATTTATGGTGGTGGTACAATGTTCTCTATTGGTATCAATGTTCTCAATGCTCTCTCGCACTGCACCACTCTGTCTGAGATCCTCCAGCACTGCTCGACTGGTACCACCTTCTCTCAGAATGAGAGGTAAGTACACTTTAAGGCTCTTCTATCTTCTGGCACCGAGGTGGTAAAAATGAACTTCCCTTAGATGTCCGTACAGCAGAGCCCCTGACTATCTTCAAGCGACGATTGAAGACCAACCTCTTCCTGAAAGACTTAAATTAGCACTTTCCAAGTTTGCCTAGTAGAATTCAAGAGTTATATTTATATTAAGTTTGTAATCTTGTGTAACAGTGTAGATTTATTCATTGCTAGAGACTCAAAGCACTTTTTCTACGTCGCTCTGGATAAGGGCGTCTGCTAAATGCCGCAAATGTAAATGTAAAATGGTATTAAGGCTAATGGCCTAGTGTGTGCCAACAAAACAAAGTATATCATACAACATGTTGGACTGTAATTGTTGACCACATTTATCATTTTTAGACAAAAATGTATCCATCCAACAATGAAAGTGAAAGAACTCATACTAGTTTCAGCTAAATGACCATGAAAGTCTTGCCTCCTTGTGACCTTGTTGGATGTGGTACTATTGGGGATTCTCAGCATGAATGTTCGAAGTTCCCCTGTCTTGACGTTAATAACAGAAAAAAAAAAAAAAGAAAAAAACCATGAATCATGGATTAAGAAAGAAAAGAAAAAACCTTTCACTGTTTGTCACTAGAAGTTCAAAGTCCTCTGTCTCTAATGTGATTGAAAGCTGCTGTTATATAATTAAAAAATTAATATACGCCATCTGACCAATCAGTGCTAAGAATTTAAGTGTTGTGGTTTGGTGCTTTTAATATGCATTCATATGTTTTGAAAAAAAAAGAATAAAAAATATTTCCTGAAAGACTAAAACTTAAACAAAAAACCCCTAAAGCCTGAAACAACGTCTAAACTCTCAGTTAATTTTTACTGTAATTCTAACAAATGATGATTAATCAATCATTACTCATTCTTAGGAATAATGAAAATACAGCGCAAATATTTAACTAGGCTCAAATGAAAACCGATACATAATCCTCTCTCTTTTTGCTGATAAAAAAATCACAGGTCATATTAGTATCTGAATACAGTAAAACATAATACAATATAGTTTTCCTCAAGCATGAGCAATGAATCACAAGAAACAAGGTTGTATATTGGATGAGTCAAGCTGGTTTCCTGAATGGTAATCTTATGTACAGGTTAGGCTTCTGAAGCTCCAGTTTAATCCTGGCTGCTAATGAGAAACATTCCCAGCGTCAGCGTTTCTTAATGCAAAAGCCTCTGTCTCCTGACCCGCTGGTTATTAAAGTAAATTCCTTATTACTTCAAACACTCTGCTCTCTCTAATCTATTTGAAGGACTCAGAATGAAGAGCACTGAGAAAAATCAAGTTTCCCATGGACTGCAATGTTCAATTTTCCTTTTAACAAGAAATACCACTTAATACACATTTAATCATTTAGCTCATTAAATATTTCTTTGATAAGGACTAGCTATTTTACTGACAGAGCAGACAAATTAAAATCTACTCTCTGTGGATACAATAATTCATACTAATATCTTGAAACAGTCCGGAGCTTACAATAGATTTAAAAAGGTTTTACCTCAAAAATGCATTAAAGAAGTGCACTGCTATCTCTTTCCTTTTCAATGTCTCTCTTTAGTTAATATTGTCATTATCAAACACTGTCCTCTCCTCTCGAACATCACATTTGAATAAAATAAATAAATAAAATAGACAGACAATCAGCTCACCCACTGGTTTGGTGACTCCCAAAAATCCAGCATTGCCAAGGATCTTAAAGATTTTGTGTGCAGGGAATTGACCCTCCTCTTCCCATTTGTCCACGTAAGGGTTAATCTCCTGATCAATGAGCTGGAAGAGTGTAAAACAAAACAATGTTCAGCTTTTCTAAAGAAAATACAAAATGTATTCTCAAGGTACAGTGCATCCGGAAAGTATTCACATCGCTTCACTTTTTTCACAGTTATGTTACAGCCTCAATCCAAAATGGATTAAATTCCATATTTACCTCAAAATTCTACAAACAACCACATAATGACAACATAAAATAAGTGTGTTTGAAATCTTTGCAGATTTATTACAAAAAAAAAACATGTACATAAGTATTCACAGCCAATCCTGTTTCCACTGATCTTTCTTGAGATGTTTCTACAACTTGATTAGAGTCCACCTGTAGTAAATTCAGTTGATTGGACATGATTTGAAGGAACACACCAGTCTATATGAGGTCTCACATTTACCAGTGCATGTCAGAGCACAAACCAAGCCATGAAGTCCAAGGAATTGGTACAGAAGGAAGGGTATGGGAAAATCTTTGCACCATATATTGTACTTTTTGTTTACACATTTTAAGTTAAAGGAGGAGTTTTACTTTTACTGGAGTAATATTTATGCAGGGGATGTGTTTGAATGGTGGAACTGGAATGGTGCTTTACTTTGTCCAGCACTGCTTTTCTAAAAATCACTGTAAAACAACACATTTGTATTCATTAGGCAACATATACTTACAGTTTTTTTAATTATAATTAGGCTGAAACTCTGTAGAGCATTTTCCATATTTCTGAATGAGATTAATAATAGAAACATTAAAACGAGAGTATTATTATATAAGCTATGACTGATATTTTTAATCATGACAAAGACAAGCTGAAACCAGAGTTTGTATACAAGGACATAATAGGAGAACTCTATTACAAGAATTTGTATTGTGACCTTTGGACATTCCTCAGAATGTAAACGTGACTCATACCTAAAATCTCAGTACTGCAACACACTTGTATTCTACCTTTCTGAATCATTTTTGTTTAAATCAATTTAGATCACATTTATGTTACTACTATTAGTGTAAGAACTCTGAGTGTTTCCTGCTCTTCATTGAAAAAAACATCACTAATGAGTTCAGGTCACATCACCCAGTGCCCCAACTGACCGAGAGATGACTCTTTTAAAACCACTGGTGATGTCAGGAAACAAGAAATTTTATAGACCTTATACTTGAATCACTGTGAATCACTAAGCCTTAAGAAGAGTTACTATAATTATGTATAATGGATTACCGACGGATGAATGATTTCCTACCAGGATCCAACAATGAAATAGATCACTTCCTACCAGAAACTATTTCTTACCATTGTTAGGAATAAGGATGTAGGAAAAGCCATTTTAGACATGAATTATTATTTTAGACCAAACTCTCCAGTGGCTGAGCAGAATTTTAGTATTTACTGGTAGAGTATCTGCTATGACCCCCAGCACATATACTATACCCAAATTAGAACATTCTAGTATTCTCATGTTAAACATCAATTAATAAAAAAAAAATTTTATATATACGGTTCCTTCTATACCATTTACACAAATGTTTCTTAATGTGTTCCTCTTGGAAGAATATTAAAGTTTCCCTCAGAATCTTAAAAAGTTCTTAACCATTCAAATTTCATTCAAAAAACAATGTACAGGATGTTTAGAAGCAGAAAACAAAATAAATATGAGTTTGATAGAAAAAAGTTGTTAATCAAAACTAAATTCAATTGCATATACAAATGTATACATAGTAACAGCAGAAAACCTCAGTTAGCAAGGACCAAGTGTAGTTATCATCAGTTATTACTGAACAGTTCTATACATGTTGTTTATTGATTTTTATTTATGGTTTTACAGATATAACCTGAACAGTTCCAGATAGGCTAATTCATTCTTAGCATGCTTTTTAGTAACTGTAGCATTCATGTGTATTAGCCTAAAGCCAAAGCTAATCATGCGACAGCTGAGTCCATAGAGGTGCATGTTAGGATCAATCCAGTTAGTATCATGAAATGCTTTATTGATAAAAGAGCTGAGAGAAAAGCTAGGCTGGGTCGACAGGATAGCTACTGCAAATAAAATAAATCTTCTTTACACCTGTTGTAAGCAGAAAAGCATATTCACATGAGGTGAATGAATACAACAGCAAAAGACAACATCAGGTTTTGCTCTGGGCTTTTCCCAATTTCTTTAAGATGAATATGTAAACACTGATAATGTGATTGCTGATGCAAAGCACAGACATTATACTTGAATCAGTGTGAATCAATAAGCCACAAGAAGTGTTATAATTCGCTAGCACAGATTAAAAATGAATTACCTTCTACCATGTCAGTTCCTTAAAATAGATCATTTCCTACCAGGAAATATTTAGTACTATTGTTATATGCAACAGTGTACACAAGACCAGTCTAGCCGTCTTTATTCGTTTCCATGGCGGTGCAATATTTTATTGTTTACTGGTAGTAATTACTCACAATATGTGATAAAGGGTGGAGTGAAAATCTCAGACCACATTGACAATCAGGGTTTTTTTTTTTTTTGAGGTAAATTCATGTCCTTTCTGAATATCCCATTCCACATTTAATCCCCATTTGCAGTTATAATAACCTCCACTCTTCTGGGAAAAAGTTCCACAAAACTAGACTAGAAGTCTGCTACAAAATCATTCGTTTCATGAATCTAAAAAAAAAAAACAGATTCATTTGAATGGTAAAAATGTATTAATCATTTAGATGTGAATTTATTAGAAAGTAAATAGACTGCAGTATGGAAGTGGAAAGTATAGGTAAATTAAAAACATGAATGCCAGATGGATGAACTAATAGACAGGATTTTTATTTGGCACAAACATAGCTTTATAGAGCAATAAACTTGCAGGGAAATGTAAACCTTATCAGCTGCTCAGAAAATTAAAAGATAAGAGAATATATGTAAACATAAAAAAAAGAGCAAATATGGTCAAATATGTTGGATAAAGATAAAGTCGTAGTTGGATGAAGATAAAGTCATGTATTAGACATTCCACAAGTCGACATGGACAAAAATATTGGGACACCTGATTTTCCCAGCCATACGTGGTTCTTTACCAAACTGTTTTCTCAAAGTTGAAGGCACACATTTGTACAGGATGTCTTTGGATGTGGTAGCACAAACTTTTCCATTTACTTAATCTAGGAGAACCTAGAAACCTGTTCCAGCATGACAATGCCCTCATTTACAGAGCAAACTCAATGAAGATAGGCTTTGCTTATGGTGGAGTAAAAATTCTCCTGCTATAGAACTTTGACCTCAACCCTACTGAAAAACTCCATGAAGACCTCAACCCTACTGAACATTTTTGGGATAATTGTGAACGCTGACTGCACACCAGGCCTCCGCACCTCACCTATATCAATACCTGACTTTACTAACACTCTTGTAAACGCAAATCTCCACAAGCGCACTCTAAAATCTAGGGGAACATCTTTCCCGGAAGAGTGTAGGGAATTATAAGCGCAAATGGTGACTAAATGTGGAATGCGATGCTCAAAAAGCACATACCATACTCATGACAAGGTGTCCACAAACTTTTGGCAATATAATGGTAGACAGTTTAGAAAGAATTAATGAATGGATGGACCATGACTGCTTATATGACCCAAGTTTAATAAAAGTTTCTTAGTAGTGCTGGATTTGTATTAACTATCCTTTATTTTACTTCTTGTAGATGAAGTATGTAATGTTGTATAAACAGGAGGAATTCACACTAAATTTCAGCCAATCAGGATGTTTCACAATTTTACTACACAAACATGTCTGAAAGAAAGCATTCAACAGCTTTCACCTCCAAGCAATAAATCCACAGGACACCATTCCTAATTCAAATGCCAAGGATTATTCACTTTAAAGGAAGGGAGGTACCACATAAAGTCACTCTGTAAAGCAGTAAAATCTTCAGGGAACCTACATTTTTCAGCAAGCTTATTGTTGAAGTGAATAATTCTAGGACACAAGTGGAATTTCAGAGGCACTTAACTTTTCGCCAAATTTAACAAACATTATCCTGTTTGTTGAATTTGGCGAAAAGTAAAGTGCCTCTGGCCCATTTCATATTATAGAAAAGTTGCTCAGCATTGATTACATAATCTTACAAATATCTGAAGTAAAGACTTTGCGAATTTATTCCGATGCATCAACAAGTACAGTAAGTATAGATGTCTGACTTACAGTTACACCCCCCCTCCCCACCCCCCTCAAAAGGAAGGTTCTTAAAAAATGTAAAAAAAAAAAAATTATAAAAAAAACTGTCCTATTTTAACTCGGTCAAAATCACTTGGGAATATAACACAAAGCAACATCCTTTCTCTTTGTTACTACCTTTCCCAGCTAACACTATTTTGGGAAATAGCACTTTGATTCAACATATGTGTTTTCCTCTCACGAGACAAGGAAGTGAGACACTGTTCAAGGTCTAAACTATAATCCTATAAGTAATGTTAGTCAATGATATGCTATAGGACTTCACTGTACAATCTAGTTGTTCAGGCTCCAAAAACAACGATTGGGTATACCAACCAGCATGCATACAGCAGTCACTTGTTTGGATGAAAGGAGTCCTTACTAAGAGCAAAGCATAAAATAAATTGGTTGAACTCCATTAAGTATCAGGACAGCTATTATTGGAAATTGTGTCTTGTGGTAACAGACCAAAATGTGAGGCCACACAAAATGATGTAACAAGGTCGCAACGAACAGGGCGCCATTTTATTCAATTATACAATACTGATGTTCGAGGTTCCTGCCAATGTTCTGTTCAAGGACTAATTTCAAGTCAATGCAATGTCAATGTAACTAGAGCAGGAATTATTTAGAAGGAATAATTATATTGATGTAAAGGCCACACTATTATTTCATACTGTTTAAGGCTTCTCTGCTGGCCTAAACACTATCAGAAGCACTGACCTACATTTACAACCTAAATTCTAGTATTTGTTGTAATAATTTATTCCCAACAGTTTATTTTCTTCATTTCGTAGCGTTTTTCCTTGGCTGCAATGCTTCCAGTACGTGTATGTTTGATGTATGTGTATATGTTTTGTATGATTTTTTTTTTCCCAATCAGCCTCTATGTGCTGCCATGTCAATCTAATCTGCCCAGGGCCTGCAAAGTCTGTTCTGCTGTTCCTTTTTACCATTGAGAATATTACCAACAGGTCTGTTTCTTTAACCAATCAGATTTGATATTCGCCTTACAGGGCAGCTAGCTGGCCCAGAATAGTGTTAGCATTTTTCCGTCCTACGATCTGTATGGTCAGAGGGAAACTGTTATAGCCAAGTTCGACTGGCAAAACACGTGTGTAGCGCTGCACACATTAATACATCTGAGTTAGACTTGTGCCTACGGAGGAAGAGAAATTGATTTGGTCTCGGACATACTTAAAAATACATTTTCCAGAAAAGCTAGACATCGTGAGGAGGTCGGCCAACCATGTAGCTAGCTAGCGCGTCTCAGCCAATTTCCTGTAGATGATAATAATAATAATAATAATAATTGCATACATCATTGTAAAAAAATGCATAAAGTTGCTTTAGTTCCATCACAGTACAAAAGCAAATGTACAAAAGTACAAAAGCAAATGAGACGCGCTAGCTAGCTGTAATCCAGAGGCTGTAATCCAGTGGTACCGCTCGTATTCACTGGTCTGGAAGTGAATACGAGCGGTACCACTGGATTACAGCCTCTGAGGAGCGGTGCAAATCATGAGTATAAATCTCTGGTCAGTAGGTTGTATTTTATTTAACATGTTTTTCTCATGTTATTAGACAAATATTGATTCTGAACTGCTCCAGATGATGTAGGTGCACAGTTGCGGTTGTAGTGTAGAGGTTTGAAGCTTGCTTTAGTAAAATGTCTCTCTCTCTGTAATGTCACGTGTTGCTATATTGCATTTTTGTACAGTATTGATGGTTTCTATAATTGCGATGAGATAGTGGTGGTATTAGGAGGTGGATAAAGTCGTGCAAGTCCTAACTGAAGGCCCAGGTACCACCACTGATGTGACTTATTTTGGAAAATATTATCAGTTGCACTACCTCACTTTTACATACCCTTCCCTAATTGTAAAGTTTCTATTAATTTTATTTTCCTTTTTTTTTTTATACCTTCAACACACCAATAATGTGATTATGGTTTTGTAAAACAAACGTTTATGTATTATAAGGACTGTGAAAAAACATTTTTGGTCAGTAAAATAAAATGAATTCAAGGCATAGATGTAGTTACATAGATGTTTGCTTTTGTACTGTGATGGAACAAAAGCAACTTTATGCATTTTTTTTTACAATGATGTATGCATTATATTATTATTATATTATATATTATTATTATTATTATAAATATTATTAGCTACAGGGAATTGGCTACCCTGTTATTTTAATGCCTTTGTATGCGCAGCTTTTCTGCGTAATTTCGACGCAGCCACTCAGCTCACCAGATTCAAAGTGGGAGATCATGTGACCGCAGGGATTTCCTGTATTCTCAATACCAAAACAGCAGAAAATCAGGGTTGATGTTTTACACTCCGACACGTCAAAGAAGTTGTTCGTGCACGGATATATTTCCATTCCGAAGCAATCTATTTTAAAATTAAATAATATCTCATTGTTTTATAAAGCAGGAGGCGTGGCGATGATTTGTCTTGCGTGGTATGCAAGGGTATAGTGACCTATTGCCTACATTGTGAAAGGTAAAGGGGACTTCAGGTTCATACCTAATGAAATAACATCAGAGGTCAAAGGAAATGTTTTAATTGTTGCAGGGAAAATACGCAAAAACATCATGTTTGTACATAGAATCACCTTTCCCCTATAGTGTGACATACAGTAACTGTACCTTTCTCAGAGAGTCCTTCAGTGCAAAATGCTCCTGTGTGTAGAGAACATGATCAACAGGATCGGCACGGGCCTTAGATTTGGATGACACGTTTTCCGATGACTGCCGAGTCTGATGAAGGGCAGCTGGGGTAAAAAAGTGGCGACTTGCACCGAAGTGCATTCGCAGTGCTCCTCTGCAGAGTGCCATTACTGGGCCAGCACTACCTCACTTTTACATACCCTTCCCTAATTAATTTTATTTTCCTTTTTTTTTTTTTTTTTATATACCTTCAACACACCAATAATGTGATTATGGTTTTGTAAAACAAACGTTTATGTATTATAAGGACTGTGAAAAAACACTTTTGATAAATAATCAAACATTTATTGTAATTATCAGTAAAATAAAATGAATTCAAGGCATAGATGTAGTTACATAGACGTTTGCTTTTGTACTGTGATGGAACTAAAGCAACTTTATGCATTTTTTTTTTTACAATGATGTATGCAATTATTATTATTATTATTACTATTAGCTACAGGGAATTGGCTACCCTGTTATTTTAATGCCTTTGCATGCGCAGCGGTTCTGCGTAATTTCGACGCAGCCACTCAGCTCACCAGATTCAAAGTGGGAGATCATGTGACCGCAGGGATTTCCTGTATTCTCAATACCAAAACAGCAGAAAATCAGGGTTGATGTTTTACACTCCGACACGTCAAAGAAGTTGTTCGTGCACGGATATATTTCCATTCCGAAGCAATCTATTTTAAAATTAAATAATATCTCATTGTTTTATAAAGCAGGAGGCGTGGCGATGATTTGTCTTGCGTGGTATGCAAGGGTATAGTGACCTATTGCCTACATTGTGAAAGGTAAAGGGGACTTCAGGTTCATACCTAATGAAATAACATCAGAGGTCAAAGGAAATGTTTTAATTGTTGCAGGGAAAATACGCAAAAACATCATGTTTGTACATAGAATCACCTTTCCCCTATAGTGTGACATACAGTAACTGTACCTTTCTCAGAGAGTCCTTCAGTGCAAAATGCTCCTGTGTGTAGAGAACATGATCAACAGGATCGGCACGGGCCTTAGATTTGGATGACACGTTTTCCGATGACTGCCGAGTCTGATGAAGGGCAGCTGGGGTAAAAAAGTGGCGACTTGCACCGAAGTGCATTCGCAGTGCTCCTCTGCAGAGTGCCATTACTGGGCCACTGTGCGGCGCGCATGCGCACTGTCGTCCCTAAAAGTCCCAGTGTGAGCCATCGCCTACACGTGGCTCAAAGCGCTGCTTTTCGTTTGACTCCCAGGAAACATATATTATGTATTTGTTATTAAATATGCCAGATGTGGTACTTATCTGAATAAACCAATTAGATCCTGAGTGTATTTAAAGCTGTGTGGGTGTGCAGACTGGAAACCTGCGTCAGTCGGAAGATAACTATCTTCACTGTCAATGTTAGTGTGGATTGCTCTGTAAATATCCTCAGACCAAGTATAGAATGATTCAATATATTCTTTGCACTTAAATCATTTATTGTGGCAGGCTGCATTCATATAAAGAAACACACACACACACACACACACACACACACTTTCAAATTCTCCACTTATAACATCTTGTCAGAAACCAGAAGCTCAGAGGTTTTAGATCCTTCCTCAAGTCTGTATATAGAACCTTTGGACAATTTGAAATACAAAATTTTCTTGGTTGATCAACACGTTTTTGTTTGCTACATAATCCAATGTGTTCTTTCATACGTTGGATGTCTTCAGTATTCATTTACAATGTGGAAAATAATAAAAATAAAAAAAAACAAATGCAGAACAAAAAAATCTTACACGAATGGGTTATAGATACCACCCAATTAAATTGTGTGCAGACAAATTTCACTGTAATTACAATAAAATATTTTAATAACGTGTTTTACAAAGTGCTTTTAAAACCTTTTTTTGTTCTAATGCTGTGTAACATCTGAAAGTTAGTTTCTGTTATATCTTGCAGCTAAAACTGTGATCTACTGACCTCAAATACTTTTTCTTCCCTGAAGAAAATTAGACAGACAGAAAATAAATGTATCCCTGAATAAAATCTGTACCCTTCCGACGATTCTGTTTTTCTTAGTTAAACTTTTTACTACTGATGCATATGTTATGTGTATTTGCTACCATAGAAACTACCATATCAAAATAACCATATTTATATAAACCTGACATAATCTTTTGGGCTAAAATTATAGAAAATGAATCGATATCAAATGAAATGGAAATTTCATAGGACTGTAGTATGAAGCAAGCAGTATCCAGGCCAGAGATCTTGCACACATATATGTATGCAACACATATTACACATCCACGCAGATAAATGGACATGGCATGATGACACTGAGGACATTTTTTCAATAAATATTTCTAAATGGGCCTCTGAACATTTTGATGTTCAAACCATCCTGTCATGCAAAAAATCTGACAACCACTGCACAAAAAAGATTTCTTTTATTATACCACTTCAAAGGGGGAAACACACAGGAATATGTGAGACGGTTCATATCCGTGTCATTTAGAGTAATTTTAGCATCTATATTCTTAACTGTCTTTTCTCTGTTTCAGACAGCAGAGATGATTCTGGGTAAGATAAAAGAGGAGCAGGTGCCCGTGTGCGGTATCAGAGTCTAAATCGTCAAAAGGAAGAGGGCAGTTATTCTGTCCACATTAGCAAATAACACATCCACCCTTTTCCTTGAATGGATTCTTTTCTTCTGGGATGCCTTTGACCAGAGGATCTTCGTCCATACCACTCTGTATGTATTCCATGACTTCCTCACAACATTTAGACACCTACAATGATAACATTGATAAGAGATAAAAGACTGAAAAAGCAAATGGTCTGTAATGATACAATTAAATGGCACAGACTTGCATTCACAACAATTTATAAATGGGTTTTAGAAACAGCATTCAGACTTTTTTTTTTAATAAACAGGATATTAGTGTGAGAATGTTTATTTTGTATATATTGTATTGTTAACTATTATTTATAACTTATACCAAGAGTCTAAACTAGCATCTGAGTAGACAATGTTCTCACCTTTTCCCTTTCCAGCTTCACCTCTTTCTTCAACTGATCTACTTCCATTTTGGCCTTATCCAAGTCTGTTAGGTTCTCTACATCTATAACTGGCATTTTCTGAAAGAAAATGAAATAAATACACATTTTTATAACTCCAGTACACACTATCCCACTGCTCTCAAAGCAAAATTAATTTCAAACATATTTACATTTACATGAAGTGAGTAATGAAGTTCACACTTACTCCAGCTGAACGGTGAGTTCTCTTCTTCCTGAAGATGGACAGAGAATCCTTTAGCTCTCTCACAATCCGGGTTATAAAGTAATCTGTATAAACACTTCAAGCTCATAATCCTATTAAAGCAAACACACTCTTATCATTGCTTTACAATATATAGAATAGAAAACAGTTGCTTATAATGTTACAACTCATGTCACATGACTTTTATTTTTTTTAACTGCACGTAGTTTTCTTGAATTTTTCCAGGTTCTCCCAGCCATGATAATATTATGAATAAAATGTAGGTCAAGGGGACCCTGTATTACAAATTACAATGATAAGCAAGCTGATCTGTGTTTACCCCCAACCTGTCCTGCTAGATTACGCGTCATCATTCTAAATGACAAATGCATTTCCACACAGGAGCCATTAGAGAAAGGAGTGCACTCGGATCAGTGACCACAAACATGATGAAATCTATCCTTTTGACATCACATCTGGGGAATGTCAACATATTTAACTTTTACTTAACAAACACTTTAAACACATTGGCCTAGATCACCCCTTGTTTTCAAGTCCAAAAAGACCATATTTTCTCAGTACATCAATTGAGACACTTACAAAGATCCTGCAATGGGTTTATGGCTATGATGAGGGATTTTGCTTTAACAGACAACTTTTTAACCAATTAAAAATAACTCCCTATTTAAACATCACATTTCAATCACAACAACACTTTCTATTAAAGAAAATAAATAATACAGGGAATAAAAAAAAAAAAAAAAACAGCACCAAGCTCTTGAACGTCGATTATTCTCCTTACTGCTTAAGGATGCTTATTCATTTATTCAGAGTAAATGTTTTATCCTGGTCTGGGAGGGAACTAGAGAACCCAGAGGAAATCCACACAGGGAAAACATGGGGGCTAGGGTTGGGACTGGTTTCCTGCTAGTGAGTATAAGGTTAGGGTGTTTGTCAGATTTGTGTGTGGTAGGAGCAGCAGTTAATAAATTAATGATAATATTAATAAAAGGAACTCAAAAGCATAGTCATTGGAGGAAACGTTGCGTAAAGACTAGATTGCATTCCTTTATACTGTGTAACGGTTTCTCCACTGCTTAAAAAAAGTGAAAAGTCATGTCATAATTGCATGAGTAATCATCAGAAATGGTCCAGAAGGTTGATACACTGCTTATCGAGCTGAAACTATGCAAGGGAAAAAAAATATTTTCTCAGATTATTAAAAGCTTTGTAAATACTCCAGGGCAGGTTCACATACAAAAGTGTCAAATGTGAGAAAAATGCGTAGTATGCAAAAAAAAAAAAAAGTATAACCTCAAAAGCCTTTTGAAACTTTGGTAATATTTTTGCATGAGATGGCAGATTGGAAGGATGTTGCCAAAATTATAAAAGTTCAAGAAAATGCTATGAATGACTGATAATTTGTTTAAATTGTACTTAAAATTGGAGTTAAGAAAAATCTATCCAGTTGAATTATCCAGCTTTAAATCCAGTGCTACAAGAATTGGCTCCAGGTCTGAATTCATCACAAGCCTGACCTGGATAAAAGCACTTACTAAAGAAAAACGATTATCAGACTGAAGTGTTTTATGATTATATTGATTTTATGACTCTGTATTTTTTTTTATTACCTTTTATTTCATCAGCTTGTTTGAGCCATTTTATTAATTGTTTTATAACACTTATTCTATGCAGGGTTGCAGGGACTGAATCCAAGTAACTTGGGGCAGAAGGTACTGTAGGGTCATTAATAGGGCATACATGTGCACATACCGGACAACTTGGGTGTCAGTACAAGTACCCATAGGAAGCCACATGCTTGTGGTGAAAACATGCATATGGGCCAGAGGTTTGATGTGAACAACAACCCCAGCAGTGTGAAGCAAACATGTTAACCACTAAGCCATCAATGCCACTAAACCACGTTTATCTGAAACCTTGATTTGTATTTTTTATTTTTTTTGTGTGTGATTTATTTTATTTTTTTTAATCAATATCCTTTTTTCTATAAACTGCACAGCTTCACAAAAAAAAAATCTTCAATCATTTATAATGTTTTTAAAATTAATAGGAGTTGTTTTAGTTGTAATGGAGATATCCTGCTACCTCTGGGTCTCTACCAGTAATTTGTTGAATTTTAACGATATATTATGTGTAGTGGATACCATCAAGAACCAATAGACCACATTCGGTAACTTGTAAGTCACATGTCGGTATCTACTCTACTAGACCTCAGCATCCAGATTCCACAGGGGTCTTTATTTTGGTGATATATATATATATGAACACGCTTTATATAAAGGAATCCATTTGGCCATTGTTTTAATGGTTTGAAACCTGTAATGGTTTCTGTTTGCTTTAGAGAGCTTAACAATGATTGTGTAAACATATGAATTCATCCAGAACCTGGGACTTTTTCACAATGTTGTCTTTGGTTAGACGCTAGTGATTTTATGACGTACATGAGATACTATAGATCAGGGGTTACCAAAATGGTTTTTAGTTGTTAGCCCTTCACATTAATGGGTACCCAAGAATGAGCTCTCAGTTTTAAAAAAAAGTTGGTGACCCCTGCTATAGATACTATATATATAAAATAGAAACCATTCGGTAATGGTTTTAATGGTTTGTAATGGTATCTGCAGTAGACACCTGTGATGATTTTTCTTGATGATGTTTTTTTTTTTTTTGGGATGGTTGTATAGAGATTACCAATCATTGCATGAACATGTGAATTCACACAGAAATCAATGACCAAAAACATATTTGTAACAATTGAGAGAGCAGAAGAGTAAGATGGTCATCCTGAAAACGCCCTCATCTTCTCGAAATCTGGTCAACGCAAGTACCGACGTAAAACAGAGATATTAAAGAAAACAAAGCAGACCGAGACTTAGTTGGATACTCAACAGATCTGATTCACCAGATTCAGGGGTTTAGTCAACGCCCCTTTTTTTATTTCCCACCGGACCTCTCAGAGTGCGCTATAAATAAAGGAAAGCGCTTCCACACATACACACACACACACGTCCATCTCTGAAGATCAGAATTCAGCCAGCAGAACGATGGAGGGACGTTTTCTCGCATGCATTTTGCTCCTAAGCTTCATCAATGGAGCATTCTTTTACAAACCATCACCCATGGGTAAGTTCACATCTGCTTTCTTTGTCTGTGGAAGCTGCATGCTTTCGCACGCGCTCTGCGCATCCACGACTCGAGTTTCCGTGTTTGAAAACTTTTCACAAACTTTTTTTCAGACATCTGCCTTCTCCAAGTGGAGGAAGGACCGTGTTTGGAGGACGTGCCCCGGTTTTACTACAACACCCTCACCCAGGCGTGTGAGCCGTTCAGTTACGGAGGCTGCGATGGAAACGCCAATAACTTCAAGTCCAATGTGGCATGCCATAAAACCTGCTACAGGATTCCGAGTAAGTGATCAGAGAGATCAACATCTACTGCTTCAGCTTAAGTGTGTTCCAAACGAGTTCTGGCTCTCGTTAGTTAGATAACACCTGGGTGGGGTACTGAGCTCTGGTGGAGACCCTTAATCTACATGTTCCTGTGTGGTTTTGTGTTTTTTTGTGTGTGTGCTGAAAACGTTTTCAAGGTGCAAAGAGGTCTATTGGAAAAGTTATTTTTTCAAGTTGCAAAAGATTTCATGCAAAAAAATAGCTTTATTCCAAAAAACCAAAAAAAAAAAAAAGTGCCAAAGTTTACAAGTGACTCAAGATTTTGAAGTTTAATTGAAAAAGTTTGAAACGTTCCAAGAAAACAAGCTTTTCAAGTAAAAATAAGTAAAATAAATGAAAAAAACATATCCACTGATTTTAATCATTTTTAATAAAATGACGACATTTGATAGAAAAATGTTGGAACTGTTATTTATGAATAATTTCCAAGTTCCCCCACAAAATAAATAAAAAAATCTTCAGTACTTCTGCAAAGTTTTTGGTAAAAATGCAAACGTTTCCAAGCTACAAAAATTCACCTACTTATACTTCCTAGATGAACAAATCCATGCTGATGAACTACTAATTATTAAACTTTTCAGAAATAGTTAATGGGAAATCAGAGTTTTAGTAACCATGGCAACTGTTGGGTGCGGTTCAAAACATATGTCCATCAAGGGTATATGTTTTGTTCCGTTAATCACTGACTTTTTCCTTGGAAAGTGTAGGTGTCATACCTTTTTTTTAGTGTGAGATTCCTTGAGTTACCTTACATCATTTCTTAAGGTGCATTTGTTTATTTATTTTCTGAGAGTGTGGGCGTATTAAACAAAATTTATAAAAAACAAAGACAACAGCAATATCGTAACATAAATATATTTAAACCATTTGTGAAACCAGTTAACATCTAGAATTCCTTGTTTTCTGAAAGGATATGTAAAGTTATGTAATGCATTAAAAATGATGTCTGTAGAAGCAGGACTGATGTATGCATTGATTCTGAAACATGTTTTTGATTTCTTTTCTGCAGAAATTCCCAGAATCTGTCGCCTTCCAAAAAACGAAGGTCTTTGCTTCGGCATTTCAAAGCGCTATTTTTTCAACATGACCTCCATGAGGTGTGAAGTGTTTTCCTACGGAGGCTGTGCTGGAAACAATAACAACTTTCAAGAGTTCAGCTCCTGCATGGAATACTGCAGTCCTCAAACATGTATGCAAACATCTGATTTTGAGTTCCTTATCCCTCGTTTTAAGCAATGACCATTTAACTGTAGTAAAGGCTGTTTGGCTGGTGCAACAAAAAAAAACGTGCTGAGGTTGCATTTGTTTCGTTTTGCAGGGTATGGTCTGGGTTTACTTACAGAGAATCATGAGAAGGGTTTAAATCATTAGAAGGGTTGCACTGGTTTATGGTTTAAGAATATTGATCAATTTTATTTTGTCATTAGGGTTTTGAGACTTTTTAGCTAAATGGCTGGATATTTGGCGGAAGAGTAAAATGAACAGAAAAGCAGGTCAATGAAGGTTAATGTTAGCCATAAATCCGGGATTCTGAACAGAGTTAACCTGTCTAGCATCTAGATGCTGTTAAATTTATTTAAAGTTTTAACATCGAAATTGCACGTATTAAAGTCTAACCCATTATCCCACGTATTAAAGTCTAACCCATTATAACTGTTGTATTTTTTTTTTCTTGCAGCCATGCCTGTGATCTGCCAAGGTGGCTCAGACAAAGGAACAGGCAGTGCCTCAATACCAAGATTCTACTACGACTCTAACAAAAAAACATGCAAGCAGTTTGAGTATACAGGAAGTGGCGGAAACAACAACAATTTTGTCTCCATGGAAAGCTGCATGAGTGTTTGCACTAAAAGTAAGTGGAATGTTTTGGTGTCTAATTACTGATGAATTTCGTGTGTGTTTTGCAAATTATTGTTACAAGATTACTGTAGTAAATATTTCATTTGGCTCTTTTTCAGAAAGCAGACCACAGAAGCCGAGAGGGCGAATTTTCCGAAAAAGATTGTAATGCTTGGCGCCTTTATATCTTCAGCAGGATGTGCTAGTGTAAGCACACATGCTTTATATCCGCAGCACGATGTGAATCTAGTGTGCTTCGCATTTTGTTTTCAAGATATATATATTTTTTTATATTTGATTATGCTAATATTGTTTACGTCATACAATCTAATTGTAGCGATCCTTAAGGTGCACTTAAACGACCTTATATTTTTTTTATAAAGGTAGTTTTTTAAGTGTCTAAACAATTAGACAAAAAAAAAATCAAAAAATGTAAAACTAATATTAACATGCATATTTGGACCATTTTGTGATCTTGAAGTATCACATGTAAAAGCAACACATTGTGTTGTTTAGTTTTAACTAGAATCCCCTGTTTTCGTAAAGAATATCCAAAGTTTTGCACACAACTATAATGTAATACCCGATGCCTGTTAACATGGGACAGATGGATGCAGTGATTTTTTTTGTGTTTCTTTCTGCAGACATTCTCAGAATCTGTTGCCTTCCAACCCATGCATTTCCAGGCGTTTTTTTTTTTTTTTTTTCTCGACGTGACCTCCATGCATTGTGAAGAGTTCTCCTACTGGAGGCTGTGGTGGAAATGATAACAATGTCCGAGTTCATATTTCCTACATTGAATACTGCAGTCTTCTAAAGTTTATGAAAAAAAAAACATAAAAGCAACACATTGTGTTGTTTAGTTTTAGCTAGAATCCCCTGTTTTCGTAAAGAATATCCAAAGTTTCGCACACAACTATAATGTAATACCTGATGCCTGTTAACATGGGACAGATGGATGCAGTGATTTTTTTTGTGTTTCTTTCTGCAGACATTCTCAGAATCTGTTGCCTTCCAACCCATGCATTTCCGGGGTTTTTTTTTTTTTTTTTTTTTCCTCGACGTGACCTCCATGCATTGTGAAGAGTTCTCCTACTGGAGGCTGTGGTGGAAATAATAACAATGTCTGAGTTCATATTTCCTACATTGAATACTGCAGTCTTCTAAAGTTTATGAAAAAAAAAACAAATGTATAAATTATATAGTATTTTCTAACTTGGACATATTTTTCTAAACACACATTTTATATATATATATATTCACATAATATAATGTTGCAAGTTGTATGATCGTTTCCTGAAATTTTATGTGTTACTTTTATACTGTAAATGTGATATTTCACAAAAGTGACCTGCTGGTATATTTTATGTTTGTTTTGTACAATTTGTTTATTTTTTATTTTTTTTTAACTGTTCAAGTCTCTGTAATGTTGTATAAAACCCAAATTTATAAAGCATATATATATATAAAAAGTGTCTTTAAAAAAAAAAAAAACCTTTTGCACATACTCATTATTTTATATTGATAAAAATTAGATCTAAGTTTTATTTTAAAAAGGTCACAATTTGAATTATTAAATATATAATTAATACAGAATAACTGACTTTATTCGCAATTTATTTGAAATGTACATTTATTTATTTCATAAATCATTTCTTTGCTCCATGAATAGAAATAAAAATATATTGCAGCAAGTTCCTAAAAACCCTCCACTCGATAGCGTGGCAGCGACCTGGCTAGCGATTTCAATCTCAAGGATTTATACATTCCTCTTGGTTTCTCTTCTTCCTATTTACTGTAATATATTTATTAAGAAATATTTGTGAAAAATGTATTGTATGCTAGGAGTTTTAATTAGACTGAATTGAAATGTTATTTGGGGTGATACATTAAGCGAAATGTCCCTGTGCAGTGAGACTAAACAAAAGCACTCTAATTATATATACCTTTTTATAAATTCATCATGATATAATATTTAGGAAATCTTTTGGGATTTTGGGAAGATCTAATGAGTTGTGTTTACAACCTTGTTACCAAGGGTGGAAAATACTCTTGTAAGTATTGCTGTAGTCCAAATATTTTTAAATTGAAGCAGAGTTTTTTTTTTTTTTTATTGTAGTTGATTATTAGGTGTGATTATATTTTGCCATTTGCTTAGTATGCTAGTATGCTTTTCTTGGCAATGGCTAGTGCTGCAGAAAAAAATGATTACATTTTACTTTGGAATGTTTATGAGATAATGTATGTATGTGAAGAAGTGAGTAGCATAGTGAAGAAGAGGAGTAGGATGGAGCAATTTGAAAAATTTGAAATATCCTTACTGATTTGTTTCCAGAAGTGCTTGACTTTCAATTTGGTGTACACTATACAGACAAAAGTCACGTACTGATGTGGGTGTGGTGAGGAGGCCTGGGATGCAGTCAGCGTTCCAATTCATCCCAAGGGTGTTCACAAGCTTTCAGGTCAGTGCTCTAGCCAATGCCACTGAAGATCTTCCTCTCTCTGGAAGTCACTTTATGCACAGGGGCATTGTCATGCTGGAATATTAGGGTCTCCTAGAGAAGGAAAAATGTAATGCTACAGCATCGGAAAACATCCTAACCTCCTAAGCCAAAATCTTGGGTAAGAATGACATGGCAGGTAAAGTCAGGTGTCTTAATACTTTTGTTCATATACATTATTGAATTTTGTGTGTATTTCTTGCAGATGTCTGATTCTATATAGCCTTCTTTGTATGAGATGCAGACTGATCTTTGCCCAAACTTTTGTTTTTAGATATTATTTGAGATTTTTTGGATATGAATATAGTTAGTGATACGGTATTCAGCAGTTCTGATACTAATGGGATAAATCCAATGTGGATTAGAACAAATAATGTATTAGTTAGTAGTAGAAATAAAAAAAAAAATCTAGTCCATGCCTATTTATCAAATCTGGGAATGATGGTATATACACAACTAGCAATGCAGTTGTGTATAGTATATACTGTACTCCTCTAGCAATGATACAAAGCATGTAGCGAATTAATGCGGATGCTGATTTGTCTACATGGTATAAAAAAAAAAAAAGATTTTTAAAATCCTGATCACTCCTGGACATTTAAACATAGGCACGTGTCTGTTGATCTATAGACTTAAACAGCTATAAGTAAAATTGATGGGTCTCAAGTTACATTATCCAAATATCACATACAAAAGTCTAAATCTAATTTACATGCAAAAATAAAATAGACCTTGTCATAACTGGCCTTTGGAGACTATAAATG
>MU551628.1:848447-875743 GCA_024362625.1 Silurus asotus
AATCTAGACCAGGGGTGCACACACTTTTCAGCATGTGAGCTACTTATAAAATGACCAAGTCAAAATAACCTACCTACAGTTAAAATGCATAAATAAATATATATATATTTTTAATGTACCCACATTTCCTTTGTGACTACTGATCGCTGTATTGGACACCCCTGATCTAGAGTAGAGATTCAGTACGCACAGTGGTACAAACGGTTTGTAGATACGCAAGAGAGGAACATAAATCTGAACCGTGGAACGGTCCTGTGAGTTCTTTGAGAAGATAAAACCTGGTGACTTTCACTGGAGAAAACTTTTTTGCTCTTAGTCATTGCATTGTATTTTGTTGGTTTAAGCAGCCACAAGGTGGAGTTCTGAGTTCATGCTTAGAGGCTAAATCCATCTAAAAGATCTCTTTAACAGTGCACAATGAACATCATCCTTACACATGAGTTTTACTTAATGAGTGTGTTTTGATGGTTTTGGTAGAGTACTTTAAATTCACCAGAAGAAAAGGTCATAACATATGATTTACATCACTTTTCATCCTCATTAAACCATCCAGTGAGCCCTCAATTGGATTTTTTCAAACAGTAGACACTGTCACAAAGCATATTAGCAAAAGGGGAACACGTCCTCTACTGGGTGACCCGAGATAGTGGGATTATAAATCATTTAAGATGATTGAATTAAACATGGGTGTCCTAGTAGCTAGAGATCATTTAAAGCTATTTTTCAATCTCTTTGCCTAAACCCATTCATTTCCATTTGATCCAAATGTAATCAGAAATGTAAGCAGTGCAAACTCACGTTTAATCAGAAGCTCTTTGTTTGTTTGGAAATGAATGGGGGCAGCATCATTATGGAAAAGAAAGAGTAGTCCCATCAGCAAAGTGTTATTGTAGGATAAGGATGATCAGACAGAAGAACGTTGGATTAATTGGACCCAAAAACATTCCAGCGAATATAAATGTCCCCCACAGCACAAGCAGAGATGATTTCTTGTGTAATTTGTCTTCCATTTGTAACTCCCCCCAGAGAAAATCTTGACAATCCCTTTTGTGATTATTTTGAAAGATTATTATTATTTGAAACCAGCCATACGCAAAATAACAAACAGAGAAACATCTATCTGAAATCTTTTGCAGCATCCTGCAAGTCTCCAAAAGGTTAATGGTTTTATATTAAAAAGCGGTTTGGCAGCTCTCAAATTGTTTGGCAGGTAAACATATTGGCACAATTTAATTTGCAGCGAAAATAATGTTTTTATGTGGCTGCTGGTAGGTGGCGGTACACTTCCCCTGAGATACCAACACTGCTGACTGCATATTCCCTGCAATGGCACTTTCAGATCCAGACATCAGAAAGCCAATGAGCTTCTAATAAATTATCGATGCAATAACAGTTTGTGCTGCTGTCAGACGTTATTTCTGTGATCTATGATTAAACTTTTATGACATGGAAATGGGATAGATTTGTGTGAGGAGATAGGATACACCATCGGGTAATCTTGCACCAGGAGACCCTGGTTTGATGTATTAATTTTGAATCAAGTGGAACTGACAGATTGGCTTCAGACTGAATGTAAATGATGATCACCTTTTTCTCATTTTGGTTTGAAGAAAAATTGTAGTATAAAACCATTGAAACAACGGTTTTGCCCTCTGCAAAACAGATTACACAAATCCAATGGGTGATTGGTCTGGACCACCTGCTCATCACCACAAGTTTGTTTCAAGGTCACTGCTTTTCCATGCGCAACCTTGATTGTGTTGACTGAGGATAAGCAACTTTATAAATGGGGCTGTTCCAGGGACCAGTAAAAAACTTAATTTAGAAGAAATTCAATGAGGTATCTTGCCAAAATAACATTTTATGATTTAAATAAATGTATTAAAATATAATTTATATTAAAAAAAGAAAAAGTTTTCTTACACCAGCTATGAAATATGGATTTTTATGGCCTGTAAAATTAATTTTAGATGTTATAGAAATTAATATGAACTATGCTGAATAAATACACAAATCAATGTAGAAATCACATCTTCAGATTAGAGAAATATGTAAAAAATAGTTTGTGAAGACCAGGTAGAATCCTAAAAAGTGACTTAATGATAATACGTGATCACGTAAAACAGCAAACGTGAAAAATGGAGGAATCATTCGTAAAATAAAATCTTGAACAGAAATACATCAAATGACCAGGTGTAAAAGTGTAAAAAAAATACCATAACCTCAGGAAAAGACATATCAGAGAACATAGCATACTGACATGACATTAGATATAATGTTACATATTACATGACTTAACATGACATAACATAGAACATAACATACCATAATATAATAACAAGCTATAGAACATGACATGACAATAACATAGAACATGGCATAATGACAGACAACTTTATAACATGTTAACATGGCATGATGTACAGCATAACATGACATAAGATATTGACATGGCATATAACTGACATTACATAATGACATGGAATGACATGTGGTTTTGGTTTACTGATTAGAAGATCAGGTGGTCATGACCCAGTATCACCAGGGTGTCACTCTTGGGCCCTTTTGCAAAGCCTGGGCTCCAGGCGCACTGTATCATGGCTTAACCTGCACTCTGACGCAATGTTCTTTCCTGATGTTCTTCACCGTGCTGTAATGTAAGGTAACAAGTAAAAAGCCTCATACATGACAAAACAACATATGGAAAATACATTGATTAATTCCATATGAACATCAGACCCATTGTTAATTTTAGATAGAAACCATTGCTTGTCTAAATTTCAGTCATCCTTGTCTTGTAATTTATGTGTTTTCACTGACTGGTAGTCCATTACTTAGTGAAAACAAGGAGAAAATCTATACGGAGGGTCTAAGTGAAATTAAGTCACTTAAGTTTCCTTTACTCATTACATTTACTCCTTTAAAGAAATAGGAGCGTTTTTTTTTTTTTTTTTTTGCAATTCAATATACAAATACAACACAATTAGTGTTTAGTTTATATTTATGAGAGTCACACAACATCTCATTTTTGTCATATGTTAAGAACGATCTCCTGCCGGGTCACTGAGAGTTTGTCAGACAAATTTGTAATGGAGGGAGACACTCAATACTAATGCCATTATCATCATTCAATAGAGGCCTATGCTTGCTTACGAAACAGGTAGGATGTGACCTCTTTTCCACTGCACTTTGGATAGCATGCAGGCTATGTAAAAAAAAAACAAAAAAACCCCCCCTGATTTGCTTTCTTTAGAGGGAGGATGCATTGGTCTAACAACGTTCAGTCATGATGTGGTAAGGGCAGCTTGGCTTTGTGTTGCCTGCTGTGGCTAACCTTTAGCTCAGGTGTGCATGTGCCCTTTCAAAAACATGACGTTAAGACCGTGTGACAGATTAGCATCCAATTGTTCTGGTTGTACCACTTATCTGATGCAAACAAACCACCACACATTTGTTCGAATGAGAAAAGTTAGATAAACCCAGATAGAACATTTGTGAAGTGATTTTTCTTTTTTTTTTTTTTTTTTGAAGATGAAAAGAAAGATAAATGTCTAAAATTAAGGTTCCCCCTCCCCATACTTGCAGCTGTGCTGTATTTTGCTATCAAGCAGATGGTGAGAGTGTGTTAAAACAAGGTCATTTTAATGGGCCATAAATATGCAACATGGTACCCATCACCTACCTGTAAATCTGTGCGTATACACATGCACATGCATGACGGGTGGATGAGGGCAAGAGAGGTTTTTTTTTTTGGTGTGTGGGTTTGTTTTTATCTGTAAACTCATGAGTCATCAGCTGATAGAAATGAACAATAATCAACTTCTTATAGGGGCAGTACAGAATGTGTCCCCTCACTACAACAAGGAGTATTTAGCTTGTAGGTTCAGAATAGTCAAATGGACATTGATTCAATTTAAAGTCCAAAATACAAAATTGTACAATTCCAAATCCTTTATTAATCTTTAATTTCATGTTTATCCTTGAAAAATGTGTAGTTTTCCTTTAAATGTACTGAAGCAAAAAATGATTTTGCTACAACAATTCATCTCGTCACTTGCTATTTTGATTATAACCACAGAGCGCACACATACGTAATACATGACGTAATTAATGTCTGGCTTACAAATTACATTCTTGGCTTACAAGCACATTGATATACATTAATTAATCTAATGTGTAACCCTCAACTCCAATTACACATACAAAACACTGTACTGGTTGCAACTCTGCTACTGGTATTTCTTAAATAGTAAAACAATCATAACAACATTTGCTAAATTCTACTCTGAAGCATTTTCTGGCAATGCTACTTTAGTAAACATAATTTATATTCACAAAAAACATTTTATTGTAGAATCAGGGAGGACAAATATGTACTATATAAAACAAACGGATTGTGGACACTTCATCATAAGATTCGTACGTGCTTTTGAAACATTCAAATCCACATTATTCGCTATTTGTGTTCTACTAGATTTTTTTGGATTTTGGAATGTGCTTGTGGTGATTGGTGTTCATTCAGCCTGAAGGGTACAGGCAAAGTTGGGGTGAGGAGGCCTGAGGATTTCTTTTAAAGATGCTCTGTAGGGTTGAGGTAAGAATTTTATTGCAGGGCCCTCAAGATCTTCCACTCCAAGACATGCAACCCATATCTTCATAAAGCTGGCTTTGTGCACATGGGCTTTGTCATGTTAAGTCTCCTTGTTCAAATAAATGGAAAATTATATGCCACCACATCCAAAAACATTCTATACAGTTGTGGTAACATTTTGAGAAAAAAACATATATATAGCTTTTTCCAGAAAAAGTTACTAATTTGCAACTTCTTAAATACTACTTACCTACCTACCTTCTTCTTTTTCTACTTCTTGTTCTTCTTCTTTCAGCTGCTCCCGTTAGGGGTCGCCACAGCAGATCATTCGCCTCCATATCACCCTCTACTCTACACCCTCTGCTCCTTCAAATCAACCACCTGCATGCCTTCCCTCACCATATCCATAACCTCCTCTTTGGAGATCCTCTTTTTCCTCCTGCCTGGAGGCTCCATCCTCAGTAAACTACCAAACTAATTAAAAATCGAAAAAATTGTGATTTTAACTAAAGTAGTTGAATCATGTCATAACTATTTTCTATTCTCTTGCTAGAACTTGACCAATTTAAGCCATTATTTGTTATATTTTTTGATTTTAAAGTGTGGAATTTTAAACAGAAGAGCTCTTTATGTGCATTGATTAAGTGTTATCTTAACCAAATTAATGCCACATATCAGAACAGATTTCTCTCGAAGCCGCCGGCATTTAGTCTTTATGTCTTTATGTATTCGTTCATAATCCATTAAGAAGCTCCATTGAAATGCTGGCATTCATTTCCTTCCTATCACACTCAGTGTTATGAAAACTCAAATTGATGTGTGTAAAATACTGGGATTTCCTGCTAATTTGCAGTTATGTTTCATATATTTATTTTGAGCTCAGCAGAGATATTAACAGAAATACTCTAACTAATGTGCTGGATAGGACATCTATTATTAATGTTATGCTGTGCACCAAACAATCAGCAGACCTGGATGCTATGGTATAATGGGTATTAGCATGAAATGCCGTATTTTAGGTTATTCATAAAGCATGGAAGGACACAGGTATTACACTCATTAAGGCTGTGACATTTACACAGGTTTTTGGTGAAGTGTGAAAGAGTATAAGCATGCAGAGTTGTAATTATGGACTTGAGATAATTTCAGGTGAAAAATTCAAAGACACTTTAGAAATGTATTTACTTTTGACAAAATGGTTTTTACCTTCAAATAATTACACACAAGTATATTCTACTCCTTAATTTATGCTTTAAGGTGTGATGGAACATTTTGCTTTATATCATTTAATGTTATTGGTTTTTACATTTGAATTATTTTTTAATACCAAGACATCTAGTATTTATGTTTGCAGATGTTCCTTCATCATCACTAGCCACACTAACATTTGAGTAACATGTTTAATATGTTGAAATTAAAAATAGGAAAGACAGATGTTTTCAGTTTAATGCTATGTGAGCTGTCAAGAAAATCTTTGCCCATTTTTCCACCTTGAAAGCACCTTGGTTCCATCAAGTGCAGTGGTTGCTTCAAGCTTAGTGGTTCCATCCTGAGTTTGGCTTATTGTCTGTGTTGGGTTCCTTTGCATATTCTTTTATCCTTTTCATATTCCTCCATGTTCTCAGGTTTCCTTCCACCATGCACCATGCACACACATTCACAACCACAACCACAACCACACACACACTCACATATATATATATATATATATGTGTGTGTGTGTGTGTGTGTGTGTGTGTGTGTGGTTGTGAATGTGTGTGCATGGTTTCATCTATTGGTTATTTCACTGTTGAAAGTTCTATAGAACCACCTGACTGTGATGAAGATGAATGAACTGAATAGAATGTAGCTCTGTTGATTCTAAATGATGAAGGCTGCAGGTTTGTCTCCTGAAACAACTATAACTACCAGTCACTATCACTACCAGTCACTATAACTACCAGTCACTATCACTACCAGTCACTATCACTACCAGTCACTATCACTACCAGTATGCCTTTAACAACACCTTTCATTTTTCCTTTCATTTATTTAACCTATTAAAAAAAAAAACAGCTATTGTTTTTCACTCGTATGTATTAATGATCTCATGATTGGTTTCTTCTGCTCATTCAACATTTTTTTAACCCCTAAAACGTTCTTTGACAGCTCCAGACCCTCCGCCCCCTGACACCTCCCCATTGCGCACAGGCGAGTCTCATTGCGCTTTTTTTTTTTGCGCCTTTTCTTAAAGTGCTGTCTTGCGATCACCTGCGTTGCCAGATTGTGCATAAATGTAAGATAATCTTTTAAATCCAGCTTCTTAGTGACCTGTCACATAATTTGTGATAATTTGTTTTTCCTGAATTGTTCATTTCTGATTAAATATGGTATAAGACATTTATTGAGGAGGCTATCACAGTGAATGGGCGTTTTATAATCCGTGATTGGGTAAAAGAGCAGATTCTGGCAACCCAGGTTGATCAGCTGTGTGTCCTAGAGAAGCAAGGAGCGCTAGTGGAAACGGCTGGCATTGAGACGCGCTTTGGGCTACCGAGAGCTGAAACCACAGGAGCCTCTTCTGCTTCTTCATTCCCACGCTCATTAAAAACAAGGAACACATTACTAGAAATACTGCCATTTGTTGTTGTTGTTGTTTTTACTCATCTCAAATGAAAGTGGATGTGATTTTTAGAGATAAATGTGATAGGAGAGTGAAGCATCACCCGTGCGTCCTCACCAACTTCTCAGTGCGCCTTAGGATGGGATTCAGTAGTTCACCGTCCAGACTTCAGAACTGAACAATACTAGGACTTCACGCTTACCCCCTGCAAAGGTAAGACTTCACATCACATGGCACACAATGGGTTTCTCATGATGATCTACTGGATGTTCAGTTACTGTATCTTAGAATGTCATGGATCACTCTGTTGGACTTGATCTTTGGTTTCACTTAGTTGTTGAGTTCCAAAAAAATCAGACACTGGTTAAGTTCAAATCCATGCTTAATGGATCATCATCCAAATATTACACCACCTCATCCAAATATATTCCATAAATTATTTTTTGGGAATAAAAATAAATTATTCCTGCATTTATGATAATTGTCTTGAAAAAAACCTCTTATTTGTTGTACATATATTTTCCCATTCAGGAGCCTATATGAATGAATCCTCATGTTCTCCAGGCTTTTTGTCTGAATGAACATAATATACTAGCATTTTTGATAATCTACAGTATTTCTACATCCTGCATTGCAATCCACTGTGAAATATACAATATATTTTTTTAAATCAGCTGAAGCATCCATATATATATATATTTCAGACCCTGCTCTGCTATCTCTACTTTGGAAGTGTTGTATTCGCACATAAGTCAGAGATACAGACGAAAAAATTGTATAGGCACTAATAAAAAAAATTGATTCACTACTATGAACCATGACTTTAGGTCCAACCAAAAGTAGGAGGGAAATTTTATAACTATAACGTTCTATCGTATAGAAATGTCTTTTTTTTTTTTTTTTTTACTCAGGATCGTGATATACATACAAAGAGTACAATAATGGTTTAATCCAAAGATGCTTATTTTATTTTTTAGGGAGGCTTCAAAATGGATTTTAAGCTTGGTCTGAGAGAGAGAGTGATGCACAGAAAAAAAGACTTGTTTTGCCCCTGGGGCAGATTCTTGTCATGCTCTTAAAACATTTTTACAATGCGATTTAGACACATTAATCACTGGTTTGTCTGTTTCCACTACATCCTGCCACACCATTATACAGATAAGATAGAGAGAGAGCGTATAAAATGCAGGTACCAATCCAGCTCTGTGTCACAAGACTTTAAAAGATCCAGGGCACTAGAGAAAAAAAAAAGAATAGTAATAACATTGCTCCATGCTATTCCTCAATCTGCTCGGGCAACTGTCATTTACTTGCTGTGCCTCGGTAATGACCCATGTTTTATTCATTGGGGTGTATGCAGTTTGCTCCCATGTCTTACCCAATTTCAGCATGCTTGCAGTACTTAATTCTTGCTGTCGCGGTGATTTACCAGGAATGATACTCGCCCAGGACCTTAAAGACTCTTTTTTTTTGTAAATGATCAGCCAGATTGCTGCAGAAACACATTCCTCATTCTCTTAACCACATATCATTCCTATTAGTTTCACTGTAGTTACTGAATAATTCATACAGTTACTGAGTAATGTGCTTTAAAATGAATGACTGGATAACAACTTGAGACTTGAAGGGGCTTGAAGTTTACATTAAGTGTGTTACTAACAACAAATACAATACAACAATCTGTATTTGGTTACAAAATATGACATGATTGTATTTGACGTACATGATAATTGAATTAATTTGAATTGTACTCATATCCTTAAATAGTTTACCTGTGTATAGTTTAAAGGTTGACTATTAGTCAGAATAAACAATTAGACGGTATTGGGGGTAATGTAATGAACTTTCATGTAAAATTTTGATCATTTAAAACGAGCTGGATTGTTGGTATCATCTATACCGAACATGAGGTATCAATAGGTGGAGCTAGGGTACAGTCATATGCTGGGAGATGCACTGTGGTAGTTTTTCATGCTTTGAATACTCTCCTGTGAAGTGTAACAAACATTTTACGTTTGATGAAGAGTCAGTTTAGCGTTTCCTACTTTTTTAATTCACTTCTCTCACTCTGTATCTGTACATATCTGTAAATATATATATATATCTATATATATCATATGCATGCACATATTTCTATCTATCTGTCTATTGTATCTATCTAGGTTTTTTTTTTTTTATTCTCCTCATTCCTAACCTTATTTCGTTTTACAAATGACGCACTTGCGCTTTTCTGATAAAAGCACTCGTCTCCATTAGCACTTAGATCCTAATGCAGGTTTTTTTTTCTGTTGGTTTGTTTTTTATAATCAGAAGTTAATTTGCTGCTCTAGGAGTGATTGTCTAGCTGCAATGCCTGATCTGTGAGAAAACTCGAATGTGAATAGGAGTGTTTTTGTGTGCAGGTTTACACCCTTGATTTTTTTTACCTTGTAATCTAATGATGAAAAGAGAGCAAGAGAAAATTAGCCAGATGATTTTCAATGTAACTTTATAGCCCTTAGTTAAGTACGAGGTTGAATCACCTCTGAAAGCATGATGTTAATGGGATTCTTTGCTGTTAGGTGATGTCACTTGATAGGCATTTAATTTAACACTTTTTGTAGAGTTCCGATTGGACTTTTAGGGACTGTTGATACATCGTCACTGTGAGCTCGCATGCATGTAGGTGTGATTTTGGTCTTTAATACTTTCTCGCAGTGTATGATACTGTATATCGTTTGCCATCACACGGGCTTGTGTATTCAAGTTAGCACTGCATGTGTCATTTTCACGAACAGATTGCTTTTCTTTTTGTAATAAGGATGAAATGATTGCTGTTGCTTTTTTTTTTTTTTTTTTTTTTTGGTACCCTATGAAATTTTTTTAAAGCCCGAAGTATTTAAGTCCGTAGTCAACTTGATGGAGAGAAGAGGGAGATATAAATGTGGATGCAGGTCAATATAATATCCATGACAGACACTTGGTGACTCTCTATTATAATGTTCGGTCCTAATGTTTTCTTTTCTTTGGCACATTTATTCATGATAGCATGCATTCATGAAAATTGACTTTCAAAATAGTAGCAGCCTTTGTACTTTCGCTGTCAGCTTTCTATGCATTGTGTATTAGCTTCTATTAAATGTCCATGATGGGGAATGAATTGATTTTCATCGCTTGAAGGCTGATTTAAAACCTTTGACTGGCAGAGGAGTATAAATGATACATGTTTAGATAACCAGAGTCCATGGAATGTGACAGATTTAACAGTTTTCAAACTGCTTAGAACTGACTAAATTTATTTATTTTTTTTTATAAAATTTAGGAAAAATAGTAAAAAGTTTTTCATTTTATATTTCACAAAGTTTTTTTTTTTTAAATATGAATTTTTTTAAACTGCAGAATCTCCTAATATTCATGTTTTTATATTTACCTAGTTAATTGTAACCTAATAAAATAATTAAAACTAATTATTATTTAACATTTTATTGATATCAAACAATTGCATTATGGCTGAAAGTGTATAATATGATCATATTATTTATAGCAGAACTATTATTTAATAACAATAGCGTGTTTTTTTTCTCAATTTGCCAAAACGTGCATTTTTAAGAAAAAAAAAAGATCTAAATTATGAAAGGATAAAATCTGTTTTTAATTGTATATAGTTGAATGTCTTCAAAAAAGTTTGTTTATGTCATCATAAGTCATAGTCATATCAATCACATAAACATGTCATCATTATAGCAGCTATAAACAGTTGCTCCAACACAAGTCACTCTTTTTTCTCTCTTTTTAAGGTAATAAGGCAAATTTGCCCTGATAATGAGAAATTGCAACTCCTTTAGTCGTAAAGAATTTCCCAGTGTGGGAAACTAGACATTAGCAGCTCCTTAAAAAAACTGTTAAACAAATGTCTCACAGAAAGCTTTACCATCAAGCGTCATGAATGGGATTATGCTGCTGTTAATTAAAAATTAAAATTGTATGCACGGTTAGGAAATAGAAGATTTAATAAAGTAAATTATATTTTAAAACAATGTCACGAAAAATACAGGGTGTTTTAAAAGTATCCATACATACTTGAAATAAAATTATTTCATTTTTAATGCAAAAAGCAAGATTATTTAAAAAAAAAACCTACAGGGTTTACATTTTTTGAAACACCCACATTTTTTTGTCTTTTAGTTTGGCAAACGTGATGTGTGTGAAGTGCTTGCCATGTTTCCTGTTAAGGTTCATTGCAACCTTGTGACAGATTCCCAATCAAGCCATGAGAATGATTCCAATGCTGCCTTAAGAAAAAAGGGAAAATAAAAACTATCTATCTATCTATCTATCTATCTATCTATCTATCTATCTATCTATCTATCTATCTATCTATCTATCTATCAGTCTACACATACACATATACATATTTGTGTGTGTATGGTGTCTCTGAGCTTTGCAGGCAGTTCTGCTGACCTCATGGCTTGGTTTTTGGCCCGATATGCATTGTCAGCTGTGAGGTCTCCTATAGAGAGGTGCGTGTCTTTTCAAATCATGTACAATCAATAAACCTTTCCACTGCTAGTCTCTAGTTAAGGTGTAGAAAAATCTAAGCAATGATGAAGATAAATGAGAGGCACCTGAGCTTATTTTTAAGTGTACATCAGTGTAGGTGTAGATCAATTTAAATGATTTTAGTATCAGGCTGCAACATAACAAAATAAAAAAAAAGTGAAAGTGGTCTGAAAACTTTCCGAATGCACTGTCAATATATAATTTCATAAGAAAGTCTTTACTTAACCATGTGGAGTTCAGATAGACACATCAACATCTTTTATAAATCCTGATCCTGTGATCTCTGATCCAATTCATTCATCTGTAATATGACCACTTTATTTATGAATATTGATCCTCATTTTCCCTGAAAGGCCACTGAGGCTGAGGCTGTGCAGGCTAAGTAAATAGAAGTTCAAATGTCTCATCCATAATGCTGGAAATGGCCTTCATTACAGGGAGAAAATCAGGAACTTGTTGATAAGAAGCATGAAGAATGATATGATGCTTCACATCATCTCCTCTTTAAGTGCTTCTCTAAATATATGCGGTTATATGATGTATAAACATATACTGGACTTTAGATCGGAAAATCACAAGTTCAAATCCCAGCACCACCAAGCTACCACTGGTGGGCCCTTGTGCAAGGCCCTTAACCCTCAACTGCTCAGTGGTAAGTTGCTCTTGATAAGGGCATATGCCACAAATGGGAATGTATAATCACTTTTTTTGTACTGTAGACATAAACCACCATGTTAGCTTACGGCATGTTAGCTTTTGGAGAAGTGTAAACACCTTTAAATTTATCTTCACTTCACTGGACATTCCTGTGCAGAGGCAATCAAAATCAGTGTCCAGATATTATTCTCTCTCTCTCTCTCTCTCTCTCTCTCTCTCTCTCTCTCTCTCTCTCTCTCTCTCTCTCCTTTATCTTTAATATTCTCTTTCTTGTTAAATTCACCTCTCAGCTTTTCCTACCAATTCCTCCGTATAATTCTCCCTTTCCCTTCTCTCTCTCCTGCTCTTCTTTCTTTCTTTCTTTCTTTCTTTCTTTCTTTCTTTCTTTCTTTCTTTCTTTCTTTCTTTCTTTCTCTCTGTATCCTTTCTTATGTCTCTCAATGTGTCAATCTTTCTTACTATCTTACTCTATTTCTCTCACCCCTCTGCTTTTTCTCTCTGTTTTATTTCAATTTAATTTAATTTATTTTTATTAGTAGAGCACAATGGATGTTGTCTCAAAGCAGCTTCACACATATAGTGCATGAATACGAATGAAAAAGATTGTTCTTTAGAATTTAGTTTGTTTGCCAAATGTGGGAAGGAAAAACTCCCTGAAATGGTATAAGGAAGAAACCTTGAGATGAACCAGACTTGAGAGGAAACTCATCCTCATCTGGGTGGCACTGATTGTCCATTTATTACAACTAAACGTTGTTGAGGTGTGCAGCGATGGTGATCAAATTCAACCTGTAGTCCTGAGTCATTGAAGTAGACTGTTGACATTAAGTAGAATCCAAATCCACCTTCAAAAGCTCTGCGATTTCATGGATCCCTTTGCCGTTGATGTAAAAACATTCCCAGCTGCACAGAGTGGCCCTCTAATTGAAGAGAACCCGTGGCTGGGACGAAGCAGTCAGATATGAGGAGTGGAGAAGGACAGGAACACTTACTTTCTGTCTTGTATTTCTTCCCCTCCTCTGCCTGTCTTATCAATTTCTCCTTTACTTTCTTCCCATTCCCCCTCTTTCTTCCTCGTCCTCTTCTCTCTCTTCCTTATCTTTTGTTCTTTGCTTTTCTTCCCTCTGCTATTTCTCTCTTATGTCGCTCTCTCGCTCGAATTAAATTCAAAAGGCACACATGGCCCTCTAATCAGAAATATATTTTAAATGGTGAAGCCATCATTATGGACAGCTGTGCACATCGTTAAAGGGTTACGGATTCATTATTCATTAAGAATATTGTGATTTCTTTCAGTGTTTGTGTTATGAGGCGTATCATCAGCTTGATATGTTGTCTATTGAACATCTGTGGAATTTGAGCATTGCTTTGCATCGAATTATTATTATTTTTTTAGGTCTCTGTGGATATAGATGTGCATTATGTGTAAGATTTATTACCATCTGTGTCTGAATAGCAGCCAAGAACTGAAGTGATTGGAAAAGGGTGAATAATTAAAAATCAAAGTGTCGCTTTCAGTTGTGTATCGTTGCAATGTTTTTTTCACCTATTTATTTAGAATATTGTTTGAAAGTTACAAAAGGGGAAGATCAACCTCACTCTGTGCTTAATATCAATCTATCAAAATATTAATATTATCTTTTATTTCTTTTAAATGAAATCATCAGAGTGGAACATTGCAGCATTGAAAACGAAAAGAGAGTTAGACAGAGATAGATATACGCTGCATCTGCCTGCTGTAATTGGAAGCACACACAAAAAGAATGTGTGCATGTTGTTTCTGGAGTTTGAAAGCAGCTTTTCAAAGGAGTTGAATAATGCGCCACTGTAGGATTAATATCGTATGGAGATGCTTTCAGTGAGTCATATATATGTCAACTCCAAATCTGCCCTTTTACTTGCCGCCTTTCTTTTCAGCGATACGCTTTACATGCATTCACTGTGATGTTTTTTCCCTTCTGAAACATCGCACATGTGTGAATTTTACCTACAAAAAAAGATTTTGTGCCGTTACCCTAGAAAAATAAAGCTTGGATAACATGTTAATGTGCTTTTTATTCTTATATTGCACGTTTTCCCGGGTTGAAAATCTGAGGCTACCATTTTCAGTTTTGTGTAACTTTCGCATGCCAAAGCGCTGACACATTTTTGGGGAAGTTGCTGTCTTTTCTTTTTTTCAGCTTTTCCTGGCTTCTGATGTATCAATGGAAAAGTGTATATTTTGTCTGCGAATAATAATGTTACTGCCCATAGGTTACAAAATGATTAATTACCAAAATAGAAAATGAAATATCCAATCAAAAGAGGAAAATGTGCATATTGTATTCAGTGAGTTGTATAAGAATAACATTTCTTATAAAACAAAAATGTCTTAATACCCTTGAACACATTAAATTTTTTTGCAGTATTGGAGGTCAGAGCTTTCACTGAATATAAGCCCTGGTTTGAATAGTTTATTGTACTTATTTTTACACTTCTATGACTACTACTACTAATATTACTACTACTATTAGTAATTATTGTTACTACCATTACTACTACAACCACTATTACTCTCACCACTACTACTATTACAACCATTATTACTACCACTTAAACTATTACTATTACAATCACTATTACTACCACTACTGCCAGTATTACTACCAATACTACCACTTCCACTACTATCACCACCAATATTATGATATTAGTGTCACTACTACTACCACTACTACTACCACTTCTACTACCAGTACTACTACAAATAAAAATCAATTTTGAGGTGGGAAGTAACGGAGTACAAATACTTCATTACTGTACTTAAGTAGATTTTTTTTACTCCAGTAGATTCTTTACTCCACTATTTAATTTTTTACTTTTACTCATTACATTTATACACAAATATCTGTACATTTTTAAAACAGACTCGTTACTTAGTTTTAATCCACTGATTTGGTGAAATATGTTTTTTTTATTTTCACTGCGTGCCGATTTCAGCCGAACAACCGATTTCCTGTTACTGCGCGTTCAATCCACTGGTGTATAATGTCCTGACTCTCACTCATCACAGATGTGGACTAGTTTACAAAGCTAAGAATCAGCAGGCAGAAGGCAGTAAGAAGTTTGAGGTTAATGTGGATGAGACAGAAGGAGTCAGTGATGAGAACAGGACTGAGAACAGACACATTCCTGATCATCATCATCTTTTCTGTGCTTGTGTTCTATATGTGGATCTTCAGACTGGATCCATTCATTAGGTAACAACATTTAAAATTGTTTTTTGTATTTATATATATATATATATATATGTATATATGTGTGTGTGTGTGTGTGTGTGTGTGTGTGTGTGTGTGTGTGTGTGTGTGTGTGTGTCTGTGGCAGTGAGGTGTGGTGTAAAGTGTCCGTGTGCAGTGAGGTGTGGTGTAAAGTGTCCGTGTGCAGTGAGGTGTGGTGTAAAGTGTCCGTGTGCAGTGAGGTGTGGTGTAAAGTGTCCGTGTGCAGTGAGGTGTGGTGTAAAGTGTCCGTGTGCAGTGAGGTGTGGTGTAAAGTGTCCGTGTGCAGTGAGGTGTGGTGTAAAGTGTCCGTGTGCAGTGAGGTGTGGTGTAAAGTGTCCGTGTGCAGTGAGGTGTGGTGTAAAGTGTCCGTGTGCAGTGAGGTGTGGTGTAAAGTGTCCGTGTGCAGTGAGGTGTGGTGTAAAGTGTCCGTGTGCAGTGAGGTGTGGTGTAAAGTGTCCGTGTGCAGTGAGGTGTGGTGTAAAGTGTCCGTGTGCAGTGAGGTGTGGTGTAAAGTGTCCGTGTGCAGTGAGGTGTGGTGTAAAGTGTCCGTGTGCAGTGAGGTGTGGTGTAAAGTGTCCGTGTGCAGTGAGGTGTGGTGTAAAGTGTCCGTGTGCAGTGAGGTGTGGTGTAAAGTGTCCGTGTGCAGTGAGGTGTGGTGTAAAGTGTCCGTGTGCAGTGAGGTGTGGTGTAAAGTGTCCGTGTGCAGTGAGGTGTGGTGTAAAGTGTCCGTGTGCAGTGAGGTGTGGTGTAAAGTGTCCGTGTGCAGTGAGGTGTGGTGTAAAGTGTCCGTGTGCAGTGAGGTGTGGTGTAAAGTGTCCGTGTGCAGTGAGGTGTGGTGTAAAGTGTCCGTGTGCAGTGAGGTGTGGTGTAAAGTGTCCGTGTGCAGTGAGGTGTGGTGTAAAGTGTCCGTGTGCAGTGAGGTGTGGTGTAAAGTGTCCGTGTGCAGTGAGGTGTGGTGTAAAGTGTCCGTGTGCAGTGAGGTGTGGTGTAAAGTGTCCGTGTGCAGTGAGGTGTGGTGTAAAGTGTCCGTGTGCAGTGAGGTGTGGTGTAAAGTGTCCGTGTGCAGTGAGGTGTGGTGTAAAGTGTCCGTGTGCAGTGAGGTGTGGTGTAAAGTGTCCGTGTGCAGTGAGGTGTGGTGTAAAGTGTCCGTGTGCAGTGAGGTGTGGTGTAAAGTGTCCGTGTGCAGTGAGGTGTGGTGTAAAGTGTCCGTGTGCAGTGAGGTGTGGTGTAAAGTGTCCGTGTGCAGTGAGGTGTGGTGTAAAGTGTCCGTGTGCAGTGAGGTGTGGTGTAAAGTGTCCGTGTGCAGTGAGGTGTGGTGTAAAGTGTCCGTGTGCAGTGAGGTGTGGTGTAAAGTGTCCGTGTGCAGTGAGGTGTGGTGTAAAGTGTCCGTGTGCAGTGAGGTGTGGTGTAAAGTGTCCGTGTGCAGTGAGGTGTGGTGTAAAGTGTCCGTGTGCAGTGAGGTGTGGTGTAAAGTGTCCGTGTGCAGTGAGGTGTGGTGTAAAGTGTCCGTGTGCAGTGAGGTGTGGTGTAAAGTGTCCGTGTGCAGTGAGGTGTGGTGTAAAGTGTCCGTGTGCAGTGAGGTGTGGTGTAAAGTGTCCGTGTGCAGTGAGGTGTGGTGTAAAGTGTCCGTGTGCAGTGAGGTGTGGTGTAAAGTGTCCGTGTGCAGTGAGGTGTGGTGTAAAGTGTCCGTGTGCAGTGAGGTGTGGTGTAAAGTGTCCGTGTGCAGTGAGGTGTGGTGTAAAGTGTCCGTGTGCAGTGAGGTGTGGTGTAAAGTGTCCGTGTGCAGTGAGGTGTGGTGTAAAGTGTCCGTGTGCAGTGAGGTGTGGTGTAAAGTGTCCGTGTGCAGTGAGGTGTGGTGTAAAGTGTCCGTGTGCAGTGAGGTGTGGTGTAAAGTGTCCGTGTGCAGTGAGGTGTGGTGTAAAGTGTCCGTGTGCAGTGAGGTGTGGTGTAAAGTGTCCGTGTGCAGTGAGGTGTGGTGTAAAGTGTCCGTGTGCAGTGAGGTGTGGTGTAAAGTGTCCGTGTGCAGTGAGGTGTGGTGTAAAGTGTCCGTGTGCAGTGAGGTGTGGTGTAAAGTGTCCGTGTGCAGTGAGGTGTGGTGTAAAGTGTCCGTGTGCAGTGAGGTGTGGTGTAAAGTGTCCGTGTGCAGTGAGGTGTGGTGTAAAGTGTCCGTGTGCAGTGAGGTGTGGTGTAAAGTGTCCGTGTGCAGTGAGGTGTGGTGTAAAGTGTCCGTGTGCAGTGAGGTGTGGTGTAAAGTGTCCGTGTGCAGTGAGGTGTGGTGTAAAGTGTCCGTGTGCAGTGAGGTGTGGTGTAAAGTGTCCGTGTGCAGTGAGGTGTGGTGTAAAGTGTCCGTGTGCAGTGAGGTGTGGTGTAAAGTGTCCGTGTGCAGTGAGGTGTGGTGTAAAGTGTCCGTGTGCAGTGAGGTGTGGTGTAAAGTGTCCGTGTGCAGTGAGGTGTGGTGTAAAGTGTCCGTGTGCAGTGAGGTGTGGTGTAAAGTGTCCGTGTGCAGTGAGGTGTGGTGTAAAGTGTCCGTGTGCAGTGAGGTGTGGTGTAAAGTGTCCGTGTGCAGTGAGGTGTGGTGTAAAGTGTCCGTGTGCAGTGAGGTGTGGTGTAAAGTGTCCGTGTGCAGTGAGGTGTGGTGTAAAGTGTCCGTGTGCAGTGAGGTGTGGTGTAAAGTGTCCGTGTGCAGTGAGGTGTGGTGTAAAGTGTCCGTGTGCAGTGAGGTGTGGTGTAAAGTGTCCGTGTGCAGTGAGGTGTGGTGTAAAGTGTCCTTGTGCGGGATGGTGTGGTATAAGAAAGAGAATGTAGAAAAATATTAAATAAATATGAAAAAGAAAAAGAAAATATGAAAAAGAGATGGAATGTAAAGTGCACTGTGCTGTGCAAGTCCAGTGTATAATGTGCCGTAGCACGAAAAGTGTGGTTGTGCAGGGGAAAAAAATGGTGATGATGGAGAGAGTGGGCCAGTTTTTAGATCCTGGGTGTTTCCTGGTTTAAACTCCGAATGGCCTGCGGGAAGAAGCTCCTCCTCATTCTCTCTGTGTTCGCCTTCAGGGAGCGGAAGCGTTTCCCCGAACGCAACAGAGAAAAGAGTCCATTGTTGGGATGGCTGAGGTCCTTCACAATTTTCCTGGCTCTGGTCCTGCACCGTGTGCTGTAGATGTCCTGCAGGTCAGGGAGCTCGGTGTGGATGGTACGTTCAGCTGAACGCACCACCCTCTGGAGGGCTCGTCTGTCCTGCATGGTGCTGTTCCCGAACCAGGAAGTGATGCTACCCGTCAGAACGCTCTCGATGGTGCAGGTGTAAAAAGTCTTAAGCACCTGAGAGGGTAGTTTAAAGTCCCTTAAGCGTCTCAGATGGTACAGACGCTGCCGGGCCTTCTTCACCAGGGTGTTGATGTGACAGGACCAAGACAGGTCCTGTGTGATGTGAACACCCAGGTACCGGAAACTGTCCACTCTTTCCACTGGAGTCCCGCAGATGTTTAGCGGTTGGTATGACCGCTCCTGCTTCGTGCTGAAGTCCACGATCAACTCCTTAGTCTTGCTGACGTTCAGGAGAAGGTTGTTCTCCTGGCACCATCTCTCCAGGTTTTTAACTTCCTGTAGGTAGGCCGTCTCGTCGTTGTTGGAGATCAGGCCCACCACAACGGTGTCGTCAGCAAACTTGATGATGGTTGTGGAGTTGGAAGTGGCCACACAGTCATGTGTGTATAGTGAGTACAGCAGGGGGCTCAGAACACAACCCTGGGGAGCTCCAGTGCTTAGGGTGAGGGTGGATGAGGTGTGTTTTCCCACCCGTACAGCTTGTGGTCTGTCCGTCAGAAAGTTCGAGATCCATTGACACAGCGGCAGGCTGAGTCCCAGGACCTCCAACTTAGAGGTGAGTGTGGAGGGAATTATGGTGTTGAACGCTGAACTGTAGTCCACGAACAACATCTTTGTGTAATTCCCATTTCTTTGGTCCAGGTGGCTGTTTGTAGTGTGGAGAAGATGTGCAATTGCATCCTCAGTCGAACGGTTCTGACGGTACGCAAACTGTAATGGGTCCAGTGTGTCCGGTAGTGAGGCAGTGATGAAGTCTCTGACCAGTCTCTCAAAACACTTCATCACTACTGAGGTCAGAGCTACAGGGCGGTAGTCGTTGAGGCAGGCAGGCTGGGGTTTCTTTGGGACAGGGACAATAGTGGACTGTTTGAAGCATGAGGGGACAACAGCCTGTTCCAGAGAGAGGTTGAATATCTCAGTGAACACCGGTGCTAGCTGGTCAGCGCAGGCTTTCAGAACCCGACCTGTGATTCCATCTGGTCCTGCTGCCTTCCTGGTATTCACTCTCTTGAATGCCCTCCTCACGTCATGCTCCGAGATGGTGAATGTGTTTACCTCTCCGGCTCTCTCGGCGTGCACGCTGGTTGTGCCGCTAGCGCCGCTAGCATGGTTAGCAGCAGCCTTGAAACGAGCGTAGAAGGTGTTTAGCTCATCTGCCAGAGAAGCGTCCGCATTCACCATTCTGGAAGATGGTGTTTTATAGTCCGTTATTGTCCTTAGTCCCTGCCACAGGCTCCTAGAGCCACCTTGTTGGAACTGTGACTCTAGTTTCCTTCCGTAGTGCCGCTTTGCATCCTTCACCGCTCTGCGAACACTGTAAGACGCAGCCTTGTATTCATCTATGTCCCCGGTGGAATACAAGGCTGCATCTTACAGTGTTCCAGAATGGTGAATGCGGACGCTTCTCTGCTGTCCCTCTATTTGTTTCTCACTCTTTTTTAAAAGCTGTGTCTGTGTCTCTTTGTCTTTGTCTCTGTCTTTCCTGCTTCTTTACATGTCTAACAAAGTTTTGAGTTTTGAAGTAATGCCATTAGTGATCTATGATGAAAGACTTTCCTGGTTCGATTCTTACCTCTAGTTTCATATTGAACATTGAAAAGTTTTAAAACCAGAACAATGAAAGACCATTAAAATTGGTTGCTGGCAAATCATGGTACACAGTGGTGCAGGTGTTGGAGATGTGGTTCTTGTACCTAAATCACTTCTCATAGACTTACTGAGAGAATGTACAGGAAGGAGAAGTTTTGACCATCTACCATCATGATCTAAAAGAAAACAGTAGTCTCTTAACTATAAAAAAACAAGAGTCCAATAAGCAAAGGCTTGTCTGTCACCCCTGTGGTAGTGTAGTGGTAAGTGATGCGGTCTTTGCTATCTGACTCACCCGGTTCGATTCCTACCACTTAGCGTTCCTTTAAATTGTTTAAAAAGTTTTAATAAAGAACTATAAAAGGTCCTAAAAATCAGATTCTTGCAGGAGATCCTGTGGCTCAATTGGAAGAGCTTTGCCTCTGGGTTGAGAGGTTGCCGGTTCAAACCCCGGCCAGGGCTCCAAGTTAAGAACGTGGAAGGTACCGGTGGCTGTAGTAAGGAAGGTGTCAGAAATGGCTGCGTGGAAGGTTGGATGTGGACGGTTTCGGAGGGCGTATCCTGAAGCAGGGGGGTATATCCGGGCATCTGCCCCCCCAGCATCTGAGAAGCTGAAAACAGCGGGTTATGAAGCAAAAATGTCCAAAAAAGTATCGACTTAGTTTTGCATATAGGGAAAAATTCTGCCAAAAACCTATCACCCTCACTTTTTCAGAGGCTGTGAAGCAGCAGGTCTTCACAGCCTTTGCTCATCATCAACCATGCCATTGCTCACCACAGACTACTTTCTACACAGCTTACCCAGTGTAGGGACAAGCCAGATTCGAACCAGCAACCTCTGAACACAGAGGCAAGGCTTTTACCACAAAGCCATCAAGTCCCACAACACACTTTCTTTTTTTTGGGGGTTTATCCTTTGTTTTATGCTTCAAAACAAGAAATTCAGACCAGACAGAAACACAGAAAGCAGGATTCGAACCCTGAACCCCACCAACAGCGAAATACCAGTCTTAACCCACTGAACCATCGGGAAGGACCGGCTGCGACGAAAATTTTGAGCAGGTCTATCTTTTCTTACATAGCATCAACACAAAAATATAATGCTAAAGACAGATGTAAGAAGCAAAACCATATTGTGACTAGCAGGATTCGAACCCTGACTCACACCATTAGCAAGACACCAGCATTAACCCACTGAACCATCAGGAAGGACTGGCTGCGGCGATTGTTTAGAGCAGGTCTATCTGTTCTTTTAAACCATCACAACAAGAATATAATGCTAAAGACAGACATAGGAAGCAAACCCATAACGTGACTAGCAGGATTCAAACCCTGATTCACACCATTAGCGAGGCACCAGCATTAACCCACTGAACCATCAGGAAGGACAAGCTGGGAAGCTTGTTTAGAGCAGTTCTATCTTTCTTTTTAACCCATCAAAACAAGAATATAAAGATGTAGGAATAAGGAATTTAACCTACCTCATGACTAGCAGACAGAAAGCCAGGTTTGAACCCTGATCACCAACATTAGCAAATTACCAGCCTTAACCCACTAAGCCATGGAAGAGATCAGACTGGGAAGCATGTTTAGATGATGCACAAGCCTTAAACCACTGAGTGACTACTGCTGAAAAGCATGTGTGCTTTTTGGAGGGTTCATACTTTGTTTCATGCCAGTGCAGTAAGAAAGAAGGCATGTAGGACTGGCTTTGAAAACTTATCACCAGCGTGGACTATATTAAGGACCATGTTCAGGCACATGCCTTAACCCACTGAGCTACCACAGAAGTGCTTTTTTTTTTCTTTCTTTCATTAAAGACCAGGAAATCAAAAAAATGAATCCAACACAGAAAGGACAGAATTGAAATGTTTTCAGAGGGGACAAGGTCCAATCTATATATATCTAATATAATTTAAGGTCCAGTTAACAGCTAAAACAGGTAGAAGTAATAACTACTTTTTACTTAAGTACATGTCAGAGCCAAGACTTCTTTACTTTTACTTGAGTAAAAAAGTATAATCAGTACAACTTTTACCAGAGTATTTTAAAACATGAGTATCTGTACCTCTACTTAAGTAAAGGATGTGTGTACTTTTGCCACCTCTGACTACCACTATACTACTACTACTATTAATAATAATAATTTCAGTTCTATAATTTTAGTGAAGAATTTAGTAAATGCTGTGTGAAAATCGGGTTATTTGTTTCACAGTTTAGGTGTACAGAAAACAGCACAATTTTAACCTTTAATTATTTTTCTACCACTAAAAAGTTCAGGACACCGAGTGGGTGCACAAGTCTGTGAGCCATAAAATTCCAATTGTTACTGGTTTATCACTAATAAACTTTCTTCGCTTGAAAAATAAACAGAAAAATTCACTTTATTATAGTATATAAATTCTTAATTTGGACTGGTTTAGCATGTTATAAACCAATCAAAACCGCGTGGTGACTTTTAGACCCACAGTGAATAAAACATCGAGATGAAAGTAAATGATGTAATGAATGTTATGTGACTAGTTTGGCCTGTGAGTTTTATCCAAGTTGTAATGAAGGGAATACTCTCATGGCTGTGTAATCATACGTCTCTGGCTGCCCTCCAAAGAGAAGCTGTTGGAAGAGTAAACTGGAAAGTTCTCCTTGGCCTTAGATTAAACCCACTTTATTTACTTTTAATGACACATTCCTTAATGGTTCTGCAGCTCCTCTGGAGCACTTAGCATGTTTTACTCCTCAACAAAGTGACCGTGGTCATGTGCTGATGTTGTCTTGAGGACTCACATGAGGTTTCATGTTTTGATGAATGTGAGTTTCTGAGACAGAGTTGAAGAAGGAAGCTGTTTGCCTCTTTTGGTCACGGCTGCTTACAAACGAGGCCAAGCGTGAAAGCAATTCAGAGCTGCAATGTGTGTGGACAATGTGAGTGAACACAGAGAAGAGCAAAAATGTATTATTTTATTAGTGCAATTAATGAGGAGGGCTGTTTGGTTTATGAGAGCCCTTAAACAGTTGCGTGACTCTTCCTTATGCCAGTGCAGCTGGACTCTCCATTCTAGAACATTGGAAATAGATACAGGAGGCATTTCTTTTTTTACAACATTAAGCAGAAAACTATTTCGGAACGCTTTCCTGCTTGTATTTGTTTTTGTCTGTGGGTTTTGGGGTAAACAAAGCTGTTTCTAGAATCAGCATTTACTTGTGATTTCTTGATTATGTCATCAACTTTGCCGTGATATAACACAAATATGATGATTTACAGATCATCAGTTTCGTCTGTTTTTGCAGTGCTTCCTTTCCTGCGGAGTAAACACACATAACACTATTAACTATGTACACAAATAATCCTTAACATTGAGGGTAAAATATGTCAAGAGTCTGGATTTTTTACATTTTTTGTAATACTGGCTCTTTTTTTTTAATAATACTTGCACACTGTGCATTAAAAAAACACAAAAAAACTATTATATGGGAGTATCTTTCAAGCCTTTTGCTGACCAAAATATCTTTAGAATGTACTTCTTGCACATTTATGTTTTTCCCATAATGATGGACTGACTCTGTTAAAGATATTCTTTGTATGACTTCCTGGCGTGCAGTTATTTTTAGCTGGATTGTTTTTACAGCAGATAAGGACATCAGCATCTTGGTTCAGAAGTAAAGGTCTGAAAGTCTTTTCAATAGATTTGGAATCACAAATAGTTATTGTTTTTACTTTGCAAGATCATGCTTGCGTAGAAACACTTTGCCGTAATATTTTTTTTTAGCAAATTAGTATAAAATTAAACGAGTAGATTGAGTTTTATTTTGACTTGTTACTACCACACAGTTCATGCAGTCATCTTTTGCTTTCCTATTAGCTGACTTTGCTAAATTAATTTCTTTAAGCTCAGTAAGAGCAGCAGTGTCTGCTGATAATGCAGGTATGTAAAAAGCTAGTTCTCTAGCTCTGTTGCAGCTAGCAACTAGAGTAGTAACTACTTGTGTATCTCAGCACCTCACTGATATAAAAGGTTAGTTGGAATCCCCTGCTGTTGTTGGACTGATTTTATTCAGGGATTCTACCACTTTTTAAAAATTCAATACAGAAAAATTTACTTTCAAGCCGTCCTCACGTACTGTACAGTGATAGCGTGATTAGACTTATTGTGTGTAAAGGGTTGAAAGAGTGGAATGGGCCAGCTGAGAGGTTGAGCTGGAATGAACAGCTTCAGCCAAGCATTAAATGCACTGCAGTGAGCTGATGCATGAGAGGCAGCCTAACACTGTTTTGTTCCTCAAGAGCCCTGCCAGCACATTCTTCATTCCGCCTAGATGGTGACTGTCAAACTAAACGTCCCCTTGGCTGTGCTGCACATGTCTGACAGCTCTGTCTGTCTGTTTTCATAACAAATGGACTAATGCAGCTATTCTTTTGTGAGATTTAAGTGAAAGTCACAAACAACATTAAGTCAGGATTTAGTCGTGCAGTAAATGTGCAAACCGTGTTATATTAGGCAAACAAAAAACCCACAAACTTTTTCTATCTAATAAAAACCTGTCATGTATCCTAAAAAATAAAATTTAATAGTAAAAGCGAATTAAACGAAGCATTAAGCATTGTTATATTATAGCAGAAATTATTTTGGTATTGTTTACCACATGTATGATTTATCATTGTCAAGTTTTTTCCATTAATCAAACACAAAGCCATCACTATTTTACCTTTTCAGATGCCTCTATAAGGCACATTTATTTAGTATTTGCCTCCAAGGACTACCAAAACATGGCCCGTTTAAAATTTATTAGCAGGCTTACATTGGATTTCTGTCTGGTCTCATAAAAAACGAGGCTATTTGTAGAAATTCCTTTCTTTTTCTGCAGAAAAATATACTTGCTCTACATAATCGAATGATATATACTCCACTCACCTTACATATAGATGCATCTCAGTATGAGCTACTGAATCAGTATGATTCAGTAGCAAATAGGACTACGTTTTCTCCGCTTATAGCTATTTTTAAAAATAGGTACCATGACTGAAGGTTTAGTTTTAAATGACTGTCCATTTTTATCATTTCATGTAGAAATCAGCAGCTGCAAATGAAAAATGAATAGTGACTTGCTAGCAAAACAACATCATCCATTTGCAAATACTACTGAATGCAGATAGGGAGAAAACTACAAAGATAAATCACTGTCGAACACCAAATCAAAACGGAAATCTGGCAAATGGCCACATCTTTCAAACAAACTAAGGCCTTTCCTGAAGCATTTGTATCTAATCAGCTTTTTACTCACTTTAAAGCTAATAAAAATGCCAACATTTTTCAAAAAATATCATCTGAACACCTCTGACAGCTAGCCAATCCTTGGTGTGTGAAACATAGAACAAATAGGTTTATTTGATTAGAGGGATTTTCAAACTTTATGTGAATTAAATGTACATCACATTTAAATAGCTCATTTATATGCGATAAAATGTATTCTGCTCTATCTGTTTCACACACAGTGTAGTAGCAGTTTCCTGTCTGTAGCCAGGATTCGCTTAACCCTGAATTTACCTGGATGCCTGAAGCATCAAGTCAAGTGCTGTGTCAAGTGTTACCTCAAGCATCATATCAAGGTCTCAGTCTATTAACAATGGACGTGTTTCAGCTACCATTGTGTAAAAACTATCGTCAGTGGACAAAGCAGCAGCACACTTTTGATTTGAATCTGCATTGGCAATGAATAATTGAATATTTATATTGTCATATGAGATCAGATTATTGACAGACACATGATACTAGGTATAGCCTAATTATATCATTTTACAAGTAGTACTTTTGTACAGTCTTAAGTCCATAATATTTTTTCTTCCTTGTTTTTTAATGATCGTGACTTAATTTTAAAAGAGTTTGTCCTGTTATCATGACTTAATTTTTTTACCATGACATAAATCTTAACATAAGGTCTACCTTACCTCCCTTTATTTTTGTCAGGTTCTCCTCTGGGACACCCCTCTCTCTCTCTCGATGAAGAAAATAAAGTACATATTTTCTGAAGGAAACTAGCAACTTTATGATAGAGGTTTTATGATAAGACACCAATGCATAATATATGATATACACCAAAAATATTTACAATTATGATAACTCGCTTTAACGTTAAAATCGGGTGATAAAAAGAATACTACTTTTGTTATGTCGAGAACACAAACAAATTAAGTCGTGGCCTCTTAGGACTTCCATACTTTTAGGTTGCTAGTTTCTATTAATAAAGGAATAAACCAGTGAGTTTCAGTGTGCAGTTAATGAATAATAATATTATTTTATATTATTTATTATATTATAATTCATGAATCATAGCAAGCATTAAGCATATGCTTTTTTTATTACAACTATTACACATAATGTTATACATTAAGAATTAATTACGCATAACGAAGGTTGCTGTTCAGTGAATTGTATATTCACAGGTAATGTTTGTAAGCAAGAAATGTGTAAAACGCCTTTATCACACCTAATGAACGTGTTGAGAGTTCATTACAGATATGGCCTTTATGAAAATTGTTTTTAGATGCGGTATGCATGAGCACTTTTGATGAGAAACGTGTTCAATCAACTTGAATGAAAAACTCGTCGACATTCTTGAACAACTTTGTTCTTTCAAAAGTGAAATATATTTTTGCAGCACAGTGCAGAAAAACATTAATGCATTGTGACACAGAAGCCTGTGGAGTCGAAAAACTGTTTATTTTTCCAATTTACTTTCT